>VZRR01000279.1:998420-1040288 GCA_013398015.1 Oreocharis arfaki
CAACCCAAACCACTCTACGATTCTATGATAATGGCTTTCTTTGCACTACAGCGGCCAAAAACATTATTATTTTTGCATTGATAATTCTTTTTCACAGAAATGTTGGAAGAATCATGGAAGAAACTGTTGGAAGAAGCTCATTTGCAGATACTGTCATTATAAATACCAGTTCAGCTGTCCTTTACAGGATGCTACATACTAACTCTTCCTGGGACTGGCATCTTAATCTGAGCTTTTCTTAGCAGCACTGCAAGTTTTTGACATGGCTTTTTGAGTGACTAGTTTATCTTATAAGAACTTTCAAATAAAGATTTATTAAATCAGTTCCTCAGACTTATTATAGCTACCTACCACCTCTTCTTCTGATGAAACACCGAAACAGATTCATTTTAGAGGAGAAAAAAGGAATTCCAGCAGAAAGGACATGAAAGCAGAAGAGAAGCTGTCCTCAGATACAGCCATCTGTGATTGGCACAAAACCTTAATCTTCAGTACATTTAATACAGTTGTATTTTTACTTAGAGCATATATTTATATTTATACTTATATGTATATGTATTATTTATTATTTATTATTTATTATTTATTATTTATTATTTACTTAATCATTAGTCATTTTAAACCTGAGCTACAATGAAAACCATGCCACTTGTTTATGTGTTTCCCATCCCAATTAAAGAAAAACATGAGTAACCTTCCTGCAAACTAATGCCAAATAATCCATCTATCCATGCATCCATGCATCCATGCATCCATCCATTCGTCCTCCATCCACAGGTCCCTGCTGAAGTGAGTTAGCCCTTTCACTGGTCTCATGTTACACATCCATTAAGTGGAAGGGCTCGGATAAACTAAATGACAGGTAGTGATATACCCTGGAGGGCAAAGAACATGAACTCCCCACACAACTCTTTATGACTGGCAACAGTGTCTGTAGGAATTCACCCATTCTTACCCTACAGAAGTTTGAGATTCAGAGGAGGGAGAGGAAAAGAGAGTGAGGAGCAGGTTACATGCCTTACACACACTGCTGGGTACAGGAGCATACTCAAGCAGTTACCAGGGAACCATTAGAGCACTGTAGATCCACGTTTTTCCTTGGATTATGATTTGTGCTCACATAAGACCTGTTGCTAAAACAAAGAAAATTATTTGCAGCCAGTGGGAGGCAAAGAAAGGGGCTTGGGCTTTGCCTGTACCTTGGTCTAAGACTCTAAAGCCCTTTGCTTACTTACAGAATATCGGACCAAAAGGCTTTCTGTATCACAAAAAATTCTTAAGAGTTAACTTCTGTGGAATTAAAAAATGCTAGAAATTAGATCCTCTTACCAAAGATGGAGGCCACTTTTCAAAGCAACTGTTGATTAATGACCTGTTTCAATCAAATATTTAGGCCATTCTTGTCTAAACTGCATAAAGATAGAAAAAGACTTATTAAAAGAGCTCTCTGTGTTTCTTGGCAACAGATTGTTTGGTTTGTCAGAGTGAAATGCATTTTCATAGGACCTCTGATGGAGCTTAGCAGGAAGGTAATATACACAAAAGTAATTTGACTTGGCAGTCTGAATTAAAAGCCTACAGAGTGATGAATGATAACACTACATTTCTATATGTATATAGTATTTATATTATTTGTGTAGTACCTTTTAAAAATAGTTTTAAAAATAGCAATATTTTCCACAACAGAACCCTAAGAACTTACCGTACCCCTGGAAAGGCAATCCAGAGCTGTACCAAAATGGTCTACAGGGACTCAGACCTGAAAGCAGTCAACCTTCCCAACAGCCTTAAAGATACTCTTGGCTTTTTAATTACATGAAATTCTGGGAGACTAGAGGACACAAATGTATGCTCCCTCTGTATTTCCTCCTCCCAGTTCTTGAATGAATAAATTGCAAACAATCTTCCAAATGCTGCAAACACAAGAGTCCACTGCCCTTCCCATGCTAATGATATGGTAATTGCGTGGTGTAGTATGGCAAAGAACACAACATGTGATCATGGCTATAAACACTGTGTGAGCACAGACACAACCCTACACATGGCCACAGCAGCAAATCTTTGAAAAGGAATCATTAATTATATAATATATACTCCAAATAAGTCACCTTCAGATATTTGAATATAAGTATTCGTGCTGTTACAAGGCCTTATGATCTCCCACATTTATCAGCAGATCATTCCAAGAGCACAGGACTTTGAAAGAAATCAAACCTTTCATTACAGAGGGGAACTCAGCACTAAATGGTCCTTGTGTATCCCCCAACAACAGACCTTAACAAACAGACGTCACACAGTAGGTGGAAAGACAACAGCCAAAAGCAAATGTTGCATCAATCTTTCAGATCTTCTAAGTTGTGGCTGGAGATGTTCACCAAATGCAACCTCTGCTGAAGACCTCCTCTCCACCGACTTTAGGACCTTGCTTTTTAGCTCAGCTAGCAATAAAAAGCCAAGACCTACAAGCAACTTCTCTGGTCACTGAGATTTTGGGGTCAGGTCTGCTGTTGAGGTGAATTTGCCTCAGCTGAGTCATTCCAGGGAGGAATTGCTTCCTTTTACACCAGAGAGTCTTTTCCTCATAATAACAACTTAGCTTCCAAAGCTTTTTTTAATCTTAAACCCATCAGCAGGTTTCTCAGAGAAGATACCAGATCCCTGGATTCCAGCAAACCCTCTTGTGTAATTTTATCTGTGTGCAAAAAGTACAAGAGTGCAGCCCAGATGAGGGGTGGCAGCGGGCACTGCAGTGTGACACACAATGCTGCAATTCCTCGGCAGAGCCCTGGCTTGGGGGATTGATTTTGGACTCCTAAGGTAAACTGAAAGCAGACAAAAATGCACTTGGGGTCAGTCCCAGTGTTTCCCTCATCAATATTTTGAAGGGATTTTTCCCCTACTTAAACACCTTATCTCAGAGGTGCTACCATCATCACTAATGGGCTTGGCCTTGGCTAGCGGTGGGTCTGTCTTAGAGTTGGCTGCTCCACTGGACATAGGGGTGGCTTCTAGCAGCTTCTCACAGAAGTCACCTCTTTATTCCCCCCAACTACCAAAACCTTGCCACACAAACAGAACACAGATAAATAAACTTTACATCTGAAATATTTTCACCAAACTTTTAAAGACTAGTCTAACTTGTGCACTAATGCTGATTTTCTATAAACAGATTAAAAATTTAAATTTTTGAAGTTTAGTGTTTTTCCACTATGTCAGAAAAGCTGATGCTTTTTCCCCCAGAGAAATCAAAATAAAGTGTGTGTATTATTTAAATTAATAACAAATTACATAACTAGTAGAAGTAGCTTTATGCTGCAGTTTGGGAAGGAATCAGGAAATGCTGACACCTCAGGGGAAATGCAAATAACAAAATGTAATTAGTCATATTCATTTCTGGCCAAAAT
The DNA here is from genome assembly GCA_013398015.1 of Oreocharis arfaki. Lineage (NCBI taxonomy): Eukaryota > Metazoa > Chordata > Aves > Passeriformes > Paramythiidae > Oreocharis > Oreocharis arfaki. The sequence goes on from VZRR01000279.1 coordinate 1,001,825, forward strand.
ATTAGATTTTGTATCTACACATTTATTAAAAGTTTTACTAAGTGACAACAACTAGTAAAGACTTTCTAGTTGTAAGCTAGACACAGCAATAATGATGTTTGCCCGTTGCACGTCTTGTATCGGACAGCGCATTTTCTGAAGTGCTGAGGAGAACTTGTGATGGGTCTCCTTTGAGTCAGGTCTCAGGAGATGAAGCAACTTTCGAAAATCCAGGATCCATTCTCGAGCCACTCTGTTCTCCAGCATTAGTCTGACCGATTTGTGATATCTGATGTGGATGTGTGACCAACTCAGGGCAAGGAAAGAGAAGCTCTCTCTTAAAAAAAAAAAAAGAAGAAGAAAAAGGGAATATTGTTCAAAACGAGCTTTTTTCAGTGAAGATGCACAGCACTCTACAACTGACTTCTGTTTATACTCTGCGCCACTCATGGCTTCTCCAAGAACTTAATTTCATCTGAACGTAAGAAACCATTGCAGAAGTAAACCTTGCTGGCCACCACAGATAGTTCCAGATATCTCCTGCAAGTGACGGTACCAAAGTGCAGCTTGGCTCTGCTTCAGAGCTGATCTCCTGCACCCCATTCTGCACCTCTGCAGACTGCAGCAGCCAACATATGCCCATGGTCTGGCTGCATAGGGCACCTGGGACTTTCTTCCCATGTTGGAAGATCTTTCAGACACGGTGTAGAGCTACCAAAACCTCCGCAGCCACCAGCAGAGGTGTGACAGTCCTGGACACAGCTTGGAGATGTTTCTCAGTCTGTGGGCAGAGCTGGGAGTGTTTGTAGCAGAGCTGGCAAACAGCTTACACTCACAGAACATTTTCAGAGTTAATCTCTTTCTGAATTTGGCACTGATAGATTTCTCAATTTTCACATATTTTCATGTAGATTAAGACATAGTCTTAAGCAACTGCTTTTCTCTGTAACAAATGCCATGAAGATAAACTCCCTGTAGGAGCTGGTATGATCTGCACAGCAAAAGATCTTTAGTTTTCCCTTATTCAAAGACTACGGGTCCACTTACCTGCTGAGTCTTCATCTTCTTCCTATACTTCTTTTACAGACTTTTTTTCAAACTGAAGCAAATGCACAGAATGCAAAGGCAACCTGTGTAATTGTAATTACTATTTTTGGTTGTACTATGAAGAAATATACACTTTCAGTGTTGTCATCATTATTAAAAACATACATATGAGTCTCCATTGGAAAGAAATCAAATATGAATATATTGATGGTGTACTTCAGGGCTCAACATCAAAACATCTAAGACTAGTTCAGGCATTCAGAAACTGATACATTACTTCATCTTTATTTTTCGGAAATAAAACTTAAAACCCCAGCCTTAATACCCAGTGCCCCTCCAGAGTTTCTTGAAAAGTTCTTGTACAGAATAATCAGATTGAATTTATCTGTTTGAAGAAAGTAAAATTCCCCCCCGTGTGAGCAGAAGCTTAGGGGGTATTTTAGTCCGTATTATAGAATTTCCAAACAAACTACCAAGAACAGCTATCTTTACTAAATAGCTCTCCAGCTTTTCCATGAACTTGGACCAAAATTCACAGTTAATTGTCACTCTTTCCCCAACCCATACCTCTGGGCAGCAGTACTAAAACGTACTAATTCGAGCTAACTTCTACAGGATTTCAAGAAGAAAGGTTATTTTTTCCCTTCCTTTGGTGGGTTATTTTAAGGTGTCAATTCAAATTTTTGGCACTACATAAAATATTTCTGCAGAAAAGCTGTTTCTGTTCTCCACGGGGCTGTTAAATGTAGAAGTAATACACTTCATTCTCCACAAATTGTAATTTTTCCATTATCCTATTACTATGATTTTCCACCATGCTCTTGACAGAGCCTTCTTGGCTCTGCCTTACCAGAAGAAAGGGGTTTATTCATTTGTTTTGTCTTGATAACTTTTTCACCACAAAGGACGTGGCAGCCTTTGGCACCCACAGCATGCTTTGCAGCAGAAAAGAGAAGAGCAGTAACTGTGGCTGCACCGTGAACACATACATGGTTCACAGCTCTATATGTCATGGGAAGAATAAATCTAATAACTCCAGCAATTAAAATTATGGCAATGATGTGTGCAATGACATTTTACAATGCAGGAAGGTTTTCAGACCAACCTTGACTGCAAGCATCTCTGTGTGACAAAAAATGCCCCTGAATGGTCTCTGTCTGAAATGTCCTATGAAGATGAATAAAGACCTGTACTTGTTTTCATAAAGCCTGACATCTTACTGCATCAAATCTCTCTATCAGCATGTCTCTCTGGAAAACAAGGTGCTGCTAAATGGCAGTCGCACTTCATAAGCTCAGAAAACTGAGAGTATAAAGTAATGTATCAATATAAAGCAATCCACTAGGGAAATTCACAATGCAGCAAATCTGCTCTCCCAATTTTAGATGCTTCATTTCTCCGTAGTGCCTTGCCCCAAGGTCTGAACTGCAGTGGTTCTTCAGGTAATCCCAGTTGGAGCAAGGCACTCAGGGAAAGTGAAGACTGCTGACCTGAGCTGCACAGGATTCAGGCTGTGTCTGGCAGTATTTCCTCTTCAGTTTAAGTTATTCCTATTGTGTCAGCTCAGAACACTGGGAAAGCAAAACATTTAGAAATGGGATATCATGTCCAACTTACCATCATAATTGTTTGGGAGGAGAGAGACAACTGCTGTGCTTTTTCTGCTTAGCCAGGAATGAACCTGCCATTCCAGATTTCAAAACTAATTAATCATGGCTCCAATCAGTTTTGATCAGTAAGCAAATCCTTCATTCTGTTCCATCCCTTGTATAACTTTATTAAAAGCAGGAGTCAGGTTTTTAAGACTTGTTGGTTGGATGTTTGGTTTTGAGAGCTGTTGCCTTCCAGAAACAGCTGTTTTAGAGGTCAACGTGTGCTGGCAAAGGCGAGCACAGCAGAACTCCCAGGCAGTGAGCTGCAACATCTGCCCCAGGGAGGTGGCTGCTCTCCTCATGGAGCACAAGATGATTCTGCCATTGGTCCCTTCAGCTTTCTAGTCCTAGAGAAAGCTTCAAACTGCTGTCCTAAAAGAGGGGATCCCTATCCAGAAGGCATTGAAAGAGATTACAGGAAAGACTGGACTCTCAGCAAGGCAGCTTAAAGGATATCTGCTGAACTTCCTACAACCAGGAGCTCACAGCTAGTCTTGCACAAGGAAAAGGTTTTAATGTGTTTTCTTGCCCCTCCACATTCACAGGATTCAGAGCAGCTGGTAGGATGGAACATTTACCATTCCTTTCCTGCTGCACCAACAGTTTTTGCCATCTGTAAGTTAACAGCCTCAGCTTTATAACATTCAGTGTTATAATTGTCTCTGGGAGATGAAAGATGACTGAAATACAAGCCTTTATAAAATGAGCATTTTCCAAGTCACTGTGCCATGAAACAGTCACTTAAGCTAACTGGGAAAAAAAAGATACCAGTTCAGAAGTTCAGGTGAACTTGAAAACAAGAGAAAAGAACATCATACGATTAGGTTGCAAACGTCTCATTCTGTTCTGTTGAATCAGTACTTCAGTGGTAAAAATGGCTCAAAACTGTGCCAAATCCATTCCAGACTCAGTTTATACCCATGCTAAGCCTGATGAGATCTTGCCTGAGCAATTAATGCAGGTCCTTATTAAGCAGGCGGCTGCCTTGTAGGTCCTGCAACAGGGAAAGCCTGGTAGCCTACCCCGAGCATCGGGTGTCAGTGGAAATAGCTGTCTGGAGAGGCCAACAGCTTCACACAGACTTGCAGGGTGAATGGAAATACTCAATTTCACTTGCATTTGCAGCATGGCACCGGTGAATTTAAGTCAGACCCTAACTCTTAAGGCCTTGAAATAACCATGCAAAATTGTAGGGTAGTTATTATCACTGCTGAGAGAAGTAATGCTGTCAGAACCTCTCAACAGGTTCATCTGTTCTTTTCTTGATCTCCTTCCTGCTTTAAAAAGGCTGATGACAACAGAGGATGATACTCTTTTGCCTACTGAGAGATCCTGTGTATTGAAGCTGCAACTCAATCATCTGGGAAGCTTTTCAGAAATCTTCAGCACTGCAGCAAAATTTAGTGTGGATTAGCTTCCAGCTGGGAAAATAATAGGTAGAAGTTTTGTGCCTTTATTCGTGGGAGAACAAGTACATGGATATTTCTACACAAAATGGTAGCAATTTCTTTTCTGTGTATAAATAATTGACGATAACTTGATAGAGGGGAAGGTGGTAATGATTTTGAAACTCAAGCCTGTACCTGCAACACTGTATGCCTAAATCTTTTTGCCTCATACATATATTTAGCCCTACTCCTTCAACCCTGAAGAGCAGAGAAATTACTACACTAAGCATTCTCATCTGAAAATTCATTTCTAGGTTGCTGCAGCATTTGCAGCACCTAAAGTTAGAAAGAGAAACAAAAGCTTGGAGTTTAAATTCCATGGCCTGTTACAGTCTGTTTAAACTACTGCAGATCAAAACCTTATGTAGTCACTGTGACTTACACTGGAAATGAGCAAAACCTGTGATTGTCTTGCCCAGAAATTTAAAGTGATGCCTGTAACAGTTTCACAGTGTTCTGGCTCAGGCTGAGCATGTTTAAAACGAAATTATGCAGCTGGTGCTCCTACAGCTCAGGCCCAACAGCCCCCATACACAGAGCCCTCTTGGGAACTTTGTGATAATCGCAGTAGTGTGCTCCTTTTTCCTAGAGGAAAAAGAGCACTATGCCAGGTCCTCAGCACCGAAAAAAGTTAGTTCCCCGAGGGTCCTACAGAAAAAGCTACCCACTGCCATCAGCTGGGGCTTGGGCAGGTCAGGACCAGGGCAGGGATCTGACAGAACTAACAGCTTACAGCTGAGCTAGGGGGTGGGCAGGACCCTGCATGGAGCTGTTGTGCTCCTCAAGGGAAAGAAGTCACAGCAGTGCATTTTCTTCTTCCACTTGGGGATTTATGATGGATGTGTACTTTGGAAAGCTCTGTCAGGTAAGGGAATACCATTTTTAGGTGACTTTTTTTTTTCTGAGGTTGCTTTGATATTCCTTGAAGTATGCTAGTATACTTTAAGCATCCTTGGTTCTTGTGATGACTGGGTTTTACTGGTGCTCTAATTCCTCCCTGTATTGTGCACCAGCAGGTCAGTTCTCACAGCCATTGCCAGTGAAGAGCGTTTTAACCAACGTTCTGGTCCATGATGTGGTTAAAGTGGGGGGTTAAATGCTGGCTGCAGAAATCTTGTTGGAGAAGGTGAAAAAAACAACTTATTTGTAGCTGACTGGTTTGAACACAAAGTACTGGTTGTTTACTTGCTATGTAAACTGAGAAATATGAATGCCCAAGCTTTGCTTTTTTTTTTCTTTCACGGTTGTGCTTTTTTAGCTGTTTTCCCAAGCTATTATGCTTGCACCTGACAGGTTGTACTCTAATGTGGGAGGAATAAGCCTGAAATGTTGTCCCAGAATATCCCTCTCTGTCAACATCTAGGGTTTTTTCAGTAGGTGCAGAAAACTTCACTGCTGGGAAGGAGAGAAAGTGGTCCACCCTAATTTTTTTCCAACTGAGGGAAAAGAAAGTGCCTGTGCAAAGGGTGTATGGGGGTGGGGGGAAAGTTGAGAGTGAAACAATTCATATATTTACATTCTGGGATGAGGAAATGAATGAGATTTCCCAACACTCCAGTTGATAGCACCACAGTGGTAGCTGATTAGAAGAGGAAGCATTTATGTTAATGATCTTAGTTTGTGATTCAATTTCTTTCAACTTCTACCATCTGTTTTAAAATTCATGTTTCTGTTAGGACGCTGATAAGTACGTGTGGTTGCATGCTAGTCACCAGTAGCTCTTGCTGATTTAAATGAAAATTGTATTTTACCTCAATCTGGTCTGCTAGGTCTGGTCCCTGTTTGAATTATAGTTTCTGGGAAAGGCTGAAGAGAGAAAGATTTATAGCAAGGTATATTTGCATGCCTCTTCTGCTTTATTTGGAAATAGTCTGTCAAAAATCAGGCTGAACTTTGTGATGTTTGGAATTGTGTTTTGGACCAGGGTACTCATTTGTGGTAGGCCAGTGTCTGGCTTTCTTCATTAGCTGCTGCATGGCAGTTTTCATGATTAGAAGTGGCACTGTTTGGGCATTTCCTTCAGCTTAGAAGTGAAAATTTATCTGGCTATAACTAAAAACAAGTCTTCCAAAATGGGAAGCTAATTTGCTGGTGAATGTGAAGCGTCTTCCCAAGCAAGGAAGGAAGTCGGTGGTTTTGAACAGTTCCACAAAACTCTTATCAAAAAGATGATGGGGAGTGCTTTGCATTCAGGTTTTGTACAAAACTTTTAATGCCCAAGGCATTCGATGGCTATGGCACAAAACTAGCATGATGGTGGAAGTTTTCAGCACCATCATGCCCCCTCCCTCAAACTTGAGAGCTTAAGTTTTCATTTAAGACTTTTCTGCAACGAAAGAGCTTGTGTGAATGTCTGTGTGAAGCATTTATTTATGTGCAGCTGTTCAAACTGATGGCATGGAATAGGCAGGGAAGAGGTGCAAATGTGGGGTCCTCAGCTCAGTCATACAACAGAAATAGAAACTTTTTTTTTTTTGATAGCCATGTGAGTTGCCATCTCCTTCCTCTAGAGCCTGCAAGAAGCAAAGAACACAGTCAAATGCTGAATTTGGCTGGTTCCTGCAGATCTCTGACTCACCTCTGCTAAAATTAACTAATCTTCGTTTGTAACTTGTTACTCGGTAAACACAGTTAAAAAACCTAGAAGACCAATTGACATCAAGGGGAGGTGGTGATTTTCTTTTCTTGAAGGCGCACTTGAAAATTAGTGCCATTTACTGGTATCTCTGATAATGTCACAAGATGGACTGTGGATGACAAAGCTGCAGCATTTTGTATCTCTCCCGGGTGTCGCCTCAGCCTCGCTGCCACTGGGTGATGTGTGAGAACCTATAAACCCTAAACAGGGATTTTTGCTGCAGATTTGAATCCCAGTAGACAGTACCTTTGTTCTACAGCAGATGCTGGCCCATGTAAAAATGTAAAAGTTAACGTTAACCTTGCCATTTAAACTCTTAGTGACAGACATAATCATTATTACTCTAACCATATTTAACAAACTTCAATAAATATATATTTTTAAAGTTAGGGTCTTTCTTTTAGTTGTTTTCATGTGAAGCCTTTCTCTCTTTGAAGATGATTGTTCAGATAATAGTTTTTGCATCTGAAATACCAGCTGCACTAGCCATGAGAGTTATAAGTTTTTGTGCTACAGAAAAATAGACACTTCTTCCCAAAACTGTGGATTCTTTTTCCTGAAAAAGTGACCCTTAACTCAATTTTAACTTAGTCCAGTTCATAGTTGGACATAAATACTAAGCAGCTGACGAAGATCCCTGGACTTGCATTTTTATGTCTTTTTTAGTACCAAAAAAATTCATCATGACCACGTTCATTCTGAATGTAGTAACAGAACTTAATCAGAAATAACTGTCTTTAATTCTGAATGTTAGAAATCATATACAAGTCTTACATCTTAAAAAAACTCATTGGCAAAGAGGATTAGACGGGGTCTCCTAATTCTCATTCCGTTTCATCTGCTTTATGATCAAACTATAAATAATAATTTGAATTATGTCGTGCCCACCATGCACCTGATCCCAAGAGACGCTGAGTGTCTGGGCCCATGTGGACCACCACTGATGTCCCGCTCCAGCATCACTCCTGCTTTCTGGGCCAGCTGCTTTGGCCAGAGCTCTTCTGCCTTCTCTTGGCCTGGCTCTGGTTATATGCAGTGTTTCTTCCAAGCTGGCCTCCAGCACATTGCAGCTCTTTCGATGCTGGTGCTGGAAAAGGATGCTGTAACTGCAGCAGATTTCACAGGACATCAGAGCTGAGGGGGAGGCCTGTCCTTAGGTTTCTACTTTGTGTATTCACTTGGGCCTTGCACGCGTGCAACTAATTCTGTGTTTCAGGAGGCACTGTACAACACAAAGTGAGACAAAAATTGCAGGTGTTTGTGTCCTGCTGGCGGTCATGGGTGGGGAGGAGAGAACCCTCACATGCACAGAAAAATCTGGAATTTCAACACCAGCACTGGGTGAGTCATGCAATGTAACCACTGCTAAAATTTGTCCACTTGAGGTGTCACCAGCCCCTACCATTTGATGATATAGAATGTTGGTGAAATTGGTGAGAACTCTGCTTTGGCATGTGTCATAGTCAGGGGTTTGCAAATTATTGCTAAAAATGCCACCGTGAGGTGAGGCTTGAAATGGGTGTGGGTGGGGAAACAGAGGAAGGGGACAATATATTAGGGGCACCCAGTGCAAATGGGAGAGTGATGGCATGAAATAGCTACTGCTGCCTCTGAGATACTTTCATGCAGCGAACAGGAGTATGGAAACAAGCTGAAAAGAATATTTCAGGTAACTCCATCCAAGCAGTTTTCCTTTTAGTAATTTTTACAACACTACAGTGCAGCACTGCACCGATAAATGAGATTGATAGCAACGTCTCCTGGAACAAAGTGCCTCAGCAATTACGCAGGATAGCTCACCAGTTTTCCTGGGCCTGCCAGAAATAGGCTCTGAGCCACATGTGGCACCTTGGGAGCAGCAGGATACCCTGGGGGCTTCTGACTGTACAAACACAGGGGCACATCCAGTTGCAGTGGGGAAACTTCCTAGGGAAGGAAGAAAACAGCTGGAAGCTGTTTGCACTGAAAAACAGCTCAGCTGATATACCATTACCCCCTGTTGCCCCTTGAGATTTTCCCAAAGAAAGTGGGAGCCATTGCTTGCGATGAGATGGACAGCATTGCTGGAGAAGGTCTGGTGGTGGCCAACTGCTCTTTCTCGGGAACAGGCTGGAGGGAGTCACAGGCTTGGTAAGTCAGAAGCAGTGCCCTTGCTCACTGACAGGTTGGGCCTGGGAACTTCCCTGTGTTTGCGTGTCTCTGCTGCTACATTTCACAGATGGCTCTGATCACACAACTTGTAAAGACAAATAGAAACAGTCTTGGAAAGGTGGGAGGCAAACTAAATGGATGAAAAATACCCAGTGAGTCCTGTGTTCATCAAACCATGCACCTACTGCAGTATTACAAGCGTCTGAGACACCCCAAACTGCACTAAAATAATATACAGCATACTTGAAAAAACTTTACTTCTCTTCTGGTTTTTGAGATGCCAGAGTTCTCCTGAGGCATATTTACAAGTTTCCTTTGTAACTAGTTCAGTAGGAAAACATTACTTAATTGGTTAGAGAGTGTTTTTTTTTTTTAGCTCCGGCAGCCAAAGCTCAAAGTAAACCCCGTGACAAAAAGTTTCAACATATTGATAAAAGCTAGTGGTGTTGGGGTTTGAATCAATTATGTATGTATCAGGAAATAAAAGGGTTAGCCCTTTCTTTTAGTAAAGGTGGGGGGTAGGCAAGATTACTGCCTGTGAACTTGAGTGAACAGACAGCTATGTAACTGTCTCAGGAAGAGCACAGAGGAGTAAAACTGGCCATAATTAAACCTTGGCTGGAAAATGGGAGAAAGTCCTAATCAGAAGAAGTAAGCTCTGGGACAAACCCTTGTCATAGTAAGTGAGCAGTGGTGGTCAGCAAGAGGAGGGTGACTTGGCTTGTGTAGGGAACAGACTTGGGCGCTCCACTTCCTTCATTAACATCCTCAGAGGTTTCCTCGTCTTCCTAAAAAGAGAAACCTCTACTGTGGCAGCTCCCTGGGGGTGCTTATTTGAAAAGAGCAAAGAGCTGCTAAATCATGGCCAAATTATTTCAGCTGTCTCATCTTACTTCCACAGTAGGAGACAGAAAGTTTATTTGAGATGCAAACCAATAGTGATCTATACAGTACTTAACTACGTATCTAATAAAAGACATAATTATATTTGCTAGATTGAGTTTTTTGTTGGCATGTCCCAGATCATGCTTGGATGCTGATCAAGCGTGATTTCAGGAGATGTAAAAAAGACCGAAGAAAAAGAATTTTAACTTGCTTATTCTAGCTTGTGGCCCTGCTGTTGTTATGTGTTTAAATCATTAAACACTTCAAAAACTCTTTTTCCTGGTCATATCAAACAAATATTCTTTGATAGAGGTCATGAAAGAAGAAACTGGATTTCAGCAATGCCCTCTAAATGAAGACTTGTACCATCATTTGCTACAGATTATAGTGTAGTAAATGCAATTAATATTGTGATGTGACTCAGAAGTGACCTTTCCCAGCCTCCAGTACATAAGCTTGCTCTCACAAATTTACTGCTCTCAAAAGCTAATGTGTGTGCTGGACATATTAAAATGAAAAATATAATCTGATTTCTCCTCACCCTAAGCTGTCACCAAGCTATAACAAGTTATTACAAAAAATGGTGCAGGTTTTTGAGCCTTCAGAGTTGAGGTGTACTGCTTGCTGGCATGTCAGACTACTGCAAGGACACCCTTGCAGCTCTTTACATTACTTCCTTCACTGGAAACTTCCACACAAACACCAGCACTACCGTGTTGCCGACTCCACAGCCCCTGGAGCAGTTAGTCATGGATGCAATTTACACCTTTTCGGATACATTAGGAGGAGTACACAAATACGATTTTACATGGTGTCTTGATTTTAAACATTGTGAGGCTCATTTTATTTCAAGCCAGATTAAGGTTAAAGCAAGCAAAAATATTTTACTTATGAAACTCATACAGTTTACGGAGGTTTTTGAAGATGCAGCATAGAAAGGAAAGGAAACTGCATGCAGTCAAGATGTCACATGAGACAATCCTTAAAAGGTTTCTCTTCCCACAGCCCAGTGAGAAGCAGACTTACTCCACATGCATTGCCAGGACTCCTGCTGTGCTGAACATCCTTCATCCCTGAGGAGCAACCTTGGAGGGTATCTTGAACGGAGGGTGAAAGGGTGCCTGACAGTTTCTCCTCCCTGTAATTCGTGGCTTGAACTGAAGAGAAGGATGCAAGGATATTCTTCAATCTCACACCTTCCTGCTTTCACAAATGTTTTCTTTCCAGACTTAGTCACCTTCTGGAAATGCTGGTGATGCTGGTCGTGGCCAGCCATTGCCATCTTCCATCTGGATAACCAATGGATTTTACTTGGATTTCTTCTGTGTTTGGTTTTTCTTCTGTGTGTCCTCATTCAAGTTAGATGGGACCTCTGAAGATCTGTAGTCCAACCCTTGCTCCAACCTGACCGACATCTAAGTCAAATCAGGCACTAGGGATCTTGTCCAGGGAGTTTTGAGTATCTGCAAGGATAGATTTGACATGCTCCCCAGGCATATTTTTGCAGTGCTTAACCAGCTTCTCTAGAAGGGGGGGGGTGGGGAAGAAAGGTTAGTTAGAATTTCTCTTGCTCCTACCTGTGACCATTGCTTCTTGTGTTTTCACTGTGCACCTCTGAGAAGGATCTGCCTGTCTTCTGTCCAGCTCTCCCCATCCTAGGGCTGGTGGCAGCCAGGCCACCGGCCACCTCAGGCTGAGCATGCCCAGCTCCCTCTGTGGCTCCTCGCGCCCGGAGTGCTCCAGCACTCAACCATCACAGTAGCTCCCCACTGAGCCCCCTCTCTCCTCTGTGCACGCACAGACAGTGTGCTGCAGCTACCTAGCAGGACAGCTGGTCTCCCAGGTCCTGTGGAATCCTTTTCCCCACATGCTGAATCCCTTTTTGCATGAACCACATTTTCCTCAGTCGCACCCTACATTGCTGTGTAGGCAAGATCAGTGCCTACATCCTGCTGAGGATGACACTTGGCAGTAGAGAAGTACTTCAGAGTGGTGCTGGGGTGATTTGGGATGAGTGAGCTCCTCCATCCTCTTGTCGGCATTCTGTGTGTAAATAACATGCATCTGACATACCATTCTTGTATACACTGACTCAATGATGTTCCCTCAGTAATCAAAAGGCTGTGACTTTCATGTCTTTCCTAATGTAGCCAAAATTTGACAAGTTATTGCTAAAGATGCATGCTATTTATCGTTTTACTTCTTGTTTTACTATTTATTTCTAAACTCAGGGTGACTACTGACAAAAATAATATTGTATTTTTAAATACGCTCCAGTAGGCTTCTCCTAATTTTTTTTTTTCATGGGAAGTTTAAAACAGTTGCTTCTTTCCTTTTTGGAGGGGGCAAAAAAACACCAAAGAGCATATTTCTAATCTAATAACTTTAAAAAATATATTAATAATAAATTTTCAGCATTGAAATATCAGCTCACTGAGGTCAATGGCAGCAATTTTCTTGCTGAGCTTTTTTTGCACTCCTTTTCCACTAAAGGAAGAAGGTTGAATCAGTCAGAAATGTGAGTACGTTGCCTGTGGGGAATTCGGTTTAATTCAGTGAAATCCTTCCCTGAGACAGAGTAATGTCTTCCCTCCTCTCTTGAACCCATTTTTTAGCCTATTTTAAATGCACATACGATCTGAAATTATTCAAGTGTGGTATCAGAGAAACACCTCCACAGGGGCAATATTACTTAGGCCGTAGGATGCTCCCACTAGTAAACATGGCTGTCACCACTGGGATGGATCCATCAGGCTGGGAGGATCTTTTCTGATTCCCTTAATGAATTAGAGGGGAGTGACTATGGGTAGAGAAATACCAGAGGATGGATCCTGCCACAGCAAGCAATCTTACTCCTCTGTCCTTGTTGCTTGCATCTCATGAGTAAACTCCTCCATGCTGTAGCAGTGGCTGTTTTCTTCCACAATGGGACAGACTTCAAGCCTGAGGGGAGCAGACTGAGAATTGGGAAAAGGAAAAGAGGCAGGGGTAGGCTTTGTCTCTCAGAGTACAACAGCTTGGATAAGTCTTTGGTAATCTATTTACAGCAGACTACACATGTGGATGGGGATGTAAATTGTTAAGGGCACAGAGCTACGACTCGCCAAGATTACTTACATCTAAAGGCTGAATTGGCAGTATCTGGGCTTACACCTATCAATGAAATCCTTTTGGCTTGGGTAGGTATTCCTAATGAAATCTGAGGGGCAAGAGACACAGGAGATGGTGCTGATGCTGTAGGGCTATCCCTTAGGAGTTTCTTCCTTCCCCTGACTAGCACAAGCTGGGACTCTGAGCACAGTGGTGCCCTGCCCAGCACCCAGGTGTTCCTCATTTTTCACATCCCAGGCTACTGCAAAATTACAGTTCATCTGTCTGGGCCAATTAAGTCTGATATACAGAATGGCTTCCTTGATGTTGTTTTCTTGGTCACATGAATCTCTTAGCCAAATAGTTAGAATTGTTACTTTTCACACTGATCTTTTAAAAGTTCATTTTCTGTATCTGTGTGTTGAGACCCCGGTTCAAAGTAACAGCAGTATAACAACTTGTTCCAGCTGGAGAGAAGCCAGGGGAGTTATTAAAAATGTAGTGAGAACTGATAGAATCTGTCTGCCTTGATGCCTTGAAACGCAGTCTTAATTTCTTTCAAAACGGGAAGTTAACCAAATCCCTACCTTTTGAGCATTCATTGTACAGTTGTGAGGTTTTGCATATTTATGGTCCTTTATGGTCCCCAGGGTTCCCCCTAAGGCAGGCATTTCCATGGAGCTGCCTTTGGCTGCCTCGGAGACCTGGCAATGGCAGCATCCCCAGACCCTGCTCAGGAGGGCAGGACTCTTCTCTGTTCCCTGGGTGTCATCTGTGTAGGTCAGGATATTGCTGGCACTGTTCTGTCCCTTAGCTTTCTCCACTAAACTTGTCTTCAACAGAAAAAAAAAAAAGTAATTAAAAAATCTTCAAGCCAAGCCTTGCTTCTTTGCCCTTTGCCTGGATATTTCAAGGTATGGAAATATAAGGTCTGAGGTTTATTAGGTGCACACACTTTCCAAAACCAGATGTTATTTTAAACGTTTGACATGGAGTTTTGGCTCTGGAGGTGTTCTACTGAAAGCAGGCTCTGGTCCATCACAGATGAACAAAGCCATGGCAGACTTGAGACTGATTTTGTCGGCATTCAGGGCTAGTGAATGATAGGCATTCACTTGCGAAAACTGATGAATTAATTGCAGAACTCAGGCTTTGCTCAGTGAAAATCTATTCTGAAATGTTATCACAGTGCATGTCTTTGGTTATGATAGTATGAATAAGTACTTTGTGAAAAAAACAAGAATATAAAATAAGCTCATATTCACGAGAGTCTGTTTCTTGAAAGCCTCTAAGATTCTTCACTTAGGTATTGCAAAGTTGGAGATGAAAGCAGCCAACATTGAAAAAAAGATACTATCTTCCATTTCATAAAGCTGTATGTTAATTGAATAATCAGAGCTTTCATTGTCTCCCTAATTTAAATTACCATTCGTCATCCTGTCATCACTGGCAAACACGAGCAATGACTGTTACAGATGGCTCAGTCTGGTACCTTGCACGTACAGGGATCCATTATGACACCACGTTTAATCTCTCACATAACTGCTGCTTTTAGTGCTATCACTGAGCTCAGCTACCTTCAAAACCTAGCTTGAGCTACTGACTTTTTTCCCATGATTTCCACCAGGATTTAGCTTGACAGGGATAGTGCGGTCCTATCAGAAAATCTGTTTAGTGGTAACAAGGTTTTGCAAGCTGTGCTGATTGAAAAATCTGGAAGATGGGCTTTTCCCCTGTCAGGCTTGCACACACATTCTTCCCAGCTGAGGTCTAACGTGCTTTTTCAGCACAAGTCAGCACGAGGTGTGAAACTTCAAGTTCCAAAAAAAAAAAAAACCAGTAGAAATTTCTGGAAGAACCTAACAGAAGTCCCAAGAAAGCCTGTTTCCTCGGGGGGTTTTCCCATGGTACAGGATAATTGCTCAAGACTTGAGGATCTGGTTCAGATAGGACTTGACTAAGAACTGGCTTTAATGTTTTGACGCGATATGTAAGAAATCACTGTCTTTGTTTTGCTCTCCAAAAATTCTGATGTGTATCTACTAGAAAAAAAAAGTTGTAGAATTATCTCTTTATCCCTTACTAAATTAGTGCTTAGGCAAATTAGCTTTCATAATCTTTTCTCAAACAGTTGTCCCTCTAGAACTACCATCCCTTTGACACTTTTCTCCAAGCTATATGCGAATGTTTTTGTTTTGGATTATTTTTCCTCAGAGGTAACATTTGCATACTTTCAGGCCAAGGCATCACGTTACTGTCTGTCCTGCAAACTTAAATTTTTCTCAATGATGACTGGAACATTTCCAGGTTGAGTGCAATTTGTAGCCCTAATAATGCATTTATTTTCTGATTTAGGTCAGGATTTTAGACATGTGTTGCAAATAAGTGTACCAAATATTTATTTCAGGTTTGGGCTGGTGCTTGCTTTAAACCTTGTTTACAACCCTTTTGGTTCTCCACTGCTAACTTAGCAGAACAAATACAGAGGCTGATCTACCTTGAGAGCTGGCAAGGGCTTTGCAGGCTCTCCGTTATCTCTTTCAGCAGGGGATTTGGAATTATCCCAATTCCTTGACATCCTGTCTTCCCTGCAATCAGATATTTAAAACCTCTCTCTCCCTTTCTCTGAACTCCATGGTGCATCAAGGACTGTGCTTAACCAGGTCTGGATAGTCTAACACCTCTGGGCATCAAGAAGCATCAGGCACGTCCAAGAAGACTGGAAGCTAAAAATGAATGAAAATGTAGAGGCAAAAAAAAAAAAAAAAAAGCATGCTTAAATGTGTACTGAATTCTCAATTTGTACATCAAAAAAAAAGTCCAACTCTGACTAACTGGACATAACGCAGGAATGTATGTGAAACAGCATGGAGATAGAGAGAGCTGCTGCTCTTGCCCGGACTAAGCAGGAGCCCAGCAGAGGCATTTACACCGTGGTGGGGACAGCTCAGGCAGGTGGGGCTCTGCAGGATGGAAGGGAAATCTGCAGTGAAGGAAGGGAAATCACCACTAAGCTTTTCCTCTTCCATAACCAGGAAAGATGTTGCCCTACTGTCCTAGCCCTGCATCTGCTTTTGGCAATCTTGAATTGACTACCACTTAGAGGGTGATTATACAGGAAAAAGTTCAGAATATAAAACTAAATGACCATTTCTTTCTATTACGAATTCTTTGGAGTTTGGCAGTCCTCCATCAAGCTGGTTCTCTGGAGAAGGGATTTCTGTTGTGCAGCAAGGGCTTTTTGGTGAGAGCAGCTAATCTGAACACTGTGGAAAACTGGGTGTGTCCTGGGTTAGGAAATGCAACCTGGGACTGTTAGCAGTGAACTGGACTTGCACGGTCTGTCTCTTCCTGCTCAAAATCTCTTTTCAGAAAGCTGTTCTTCACTTTGGAGGTATTTACCCAATATATCGCTGCCACCTGGAGACCAGTTTAACAATGAACTTTCATAGCCTTTCTCTATACTTTATTCTTATTATTTCTTTATTCTAACCTCTTGAAACGCCCTACTTCATTTTCAGTAGAGATTTTGGCTGCCTTTGACCCGAGTTCGTTTCATACGTTCCACCATTCACTTCTTTATCTTCCAGAACTGACTAGATAATGAACACAGAAAGTCCATCAGGTGCTTAATCAATTGTGTTTGCACACCTAAAATGATTCTACAGACACTGTAACTACCACAGTACCTGTTTATAATATACACCAATATAAAATATATGTGAAGATCACATGGGACCATTTTTCCACTTGCCAAAGAATTAGAGAAGTGGTAGATGCATTAAACTCTCCATTTGTAAAACAACATCTGTAAAAGATTGCTCACCATGAAAAGAACTAGATTACATCTGGTATTTTGCAGAAATTTGTAATGCAAGCTTCCAACAGCACTCTTGCAGGCTCTCAAGGATATGAGAAAACATAACAAGTGGCAGACACAGCAGAACTGGCAGGAGCCCATGTGCTAGTGATGCTGAATTCATATTCAAAGTGATGTTCTGGTACCTTATCTCAAAAGCACCCTTAAAGATGGACATAGTCTATTTGAAATAGTCTGGAAACACATGAGAGAATATTTTGATATGAAACAGTGTAACTAAGAGAAGTTGGCACTGATTTAAGTAAAAGAATCAGAATGAATATGCTTGAGGACTGTGCTGGGATTTAGGTTTCTTTTAAAAGAAAAAAACGTCAGTTGACAGGGAAAAGCCATCAAATAGTTTTCACTTAAATACAGTAGTAGACTGAAGCCTATTGTGAAAGAATAATGATCAAGGTCAGGCGGGATGGCGTGCTGAGCAACTCGATGGAATTGAAGGTGCTCCTGCTCATTTGCAGGGCAGGGTGGATTAGACAACCTTTGACAGGTCCCTTCTGACCCCAAATATTCAATGGATCTATGACATAGAAAAATATTTGAGGGGGGAAATGCCAAAAAAGGCCCACAAAATTATGAAGTAGCAATCGGTAGAGGAGAATTCAGAGATGAGAAAGACAGTTTGAGACTCAGCCTGCTGAACTGTCTTGGAAATTATGCCAAAAAGAGAAAACGTGCAATATAGCAAAAAAGCTGATCATACTTCAATTTCAGAAGCTGTAATATGTCCAAGTCTTATCTACTCTGACTTAGATTGTTTGGGTAGGATATTCTCATTTATAGTCAAACATCTGCTTATCCTAGCATTATGAATCCTAATAATCCAACCAGTTTTCAAAAGTTATGAAGTAGTTATCCATGTAATGCAATTAAAATGCTACTCCAGATCTTTATCCCTACTCTTCTCCTTTTCTCTGCAATTCCCTCCCATGCAACAGCAATTAAACTGCTTTTTTATTTTTTTAGATGAACTGTTAAACTAGCAAGAATGAGTAAATTTCATTTAAAGTGGAATTTTAAAAATGTTTCCCAAAAATCATTCATTAAATTTTTAACACGATACTGACATGAAGTTTCCTTAAGTTACGTTGGTTGTCCTCTTCAGGCTGCTAGTACATATATTTTTCCTTGATTAGATGCCTCTCCTATCTCTTCTGACTCCTGTCTGACAAACAGTACACTAGAATATGGACACATAAAATAGAAATCTTTTCACTTTGGCTGGCAAAAAAAAAAAAAAAAAAGGCATTTTAAATTACTGCTGGTTAGCTTGCAATAATGAGGCTGTTAAAACCTTGGGGGTTTTGCACTGAAGGCTTTCACTATCCAGAATTTTCTGACCTCTCCCTGTCTCAGTGGGTTGCTGAAAACTTAAAGAATAGCTTAGAAAAAATGAAGTCATACCTATGCAGGAGAGTAACTTCTTTTCATTATGAAATACTGGTATGTCATGCAGTTGAAATGGATTTAACAAGCACAAATTCAGTATGAAATGGAACAACTTACTTTTCTGGCAAAGAATTCTAGGGTAGGACAGCAAAATTCAGCAGACTCTCTACTGCAGCAGCCTCTTGCTAGCCTCACACCAGCCCTAAAAGCAGCTATACCTGCTTGGTTTTATCAGAGTTTGGAATATGGGTGAAGAAAACTGGAAGCTGAGCTTCCCAAAGACTGTAGCATTAACCCATTAGCCAGCTGGGTACAGAAGCATTTGAGAGCTCACTGAGTGCCTGCCCTCACTGCTACAGTATGCACTACAGCTCCCTTACCCCTAGCACTAGAAGAGCCTAAATAAGAATTGTTTACACAAATGACAATATCTGAGCTCTTAAAGAATTCCTCTTCTGCATTAGGACGAAAATATTTCATATTCTTAGATTTTTTAAATACACCTATTTGTCCAGATGACTTTCTCAGGCAGGTAGACAGACACGCTGTCCTGTGAATGCCTGTATCCACTCTTACCCCAAACTCTCCAGCGAGAGCACCCGGCTTCATTCCTCTCCGAAACCTGAAACCAGTATTTGCACCAGCAGCTCAGCCCTGCAGTCCTGTAAACTGGAGGCCACATTCCTCCTTCAGGTGAGATAAAGCAAAATAAGGGGAGCAAGCTCTGCTAACACCCAGTTCTCACCAGTTCAGCTGTGAAACAGGACCAGCTTGTGAACTCTGTTGCACAGGTTCACCGGAGCTACACAGAGTTGAACTCCACCTGCTTCGTGGCTTGCTGGAGTCCCCCATAGTGTTATTCACAGTTATTTGCTAGGTACTTTTCTAATATTTAAGTGTCATATGTGGTGGTGAAAAAAAAAGCAGGGAAATACAGCTGATAGCTATTACCAGTATGTAGAGCCACTGGTACTAATAGGGGGCTTGGAAAATTTCTTAATCTCAAAGCAGGAGTGGGTATCAAGAGTTTAGGAGACACCCTGTGTATTTCTATATTGGAGAAAACAAGTATTTTTGCAGTGAAGTACTGGGTCTGTTTAAAGTTAGGACACCCTGATCCAATTTATGTTGCAAGATTTAACTCCTTGTGGGCTTTGATGCTTTTCTGGAAGATGTGCTCTCATCAGCTGTTACTGGGCTTGCTCCAGGGCTGTATGTGAGATGGGGTGATGTGTCTGCAGTGCTGGACAAACCGGGTGAGGCGACTATTTCCTCTGGCCTTCATTTACCGCTTCCATAGCTTAAATTCTCGACTAGGATGAACGGATAAAGTAAATATGATTTCATGGTAGCTGAAAACTGTATGGGTT
Source organism: Oreocharis arfaki (assembly GCA_013398015.1). Classification (NCBI taxonomy): domain Eukaryota; kingdom Metazoa; phylum Chordata; class Aves; order Passeriformes; family Paramythiidae; genus Oreocharis; species Oreocharis arfaki. Next base: position 1,021,351 of record VZRR01000279.1, read on the forward strand.
TTTGAGGAAAAACACGTAGTGAAAGTTTCATCAAATATTGTGCTTCAGTGTTAAAGAAAGGTTGGGTAGTTTTGTCTCATGAATGTTGTTTAGACAGTAGAGGGGAGCTTTTTGGAGGATAGGGGGTTGCCTTTTTTACATTTTCGTCTAGTTTAAAGAAAAAAACAAATCCTTTCATCGATGTTCCTATGATCATTGTTTTCAGCCTGAGGCTTTGAAAGCTGCTCACCACCCCTCCATAGAAAGGAGTGCTACAAACCAGCTGTTAACCGTTTTCTCACCTACCTCCATCTCAAGTATAAAAACAGCACATTAAGAACCTAACATTTTGGATTCCATGAACAATTTGACCTTCAGTTTCCTGCAAGAGGTAACTGGAATTTGGCACTTGCCCCTTTTTGTATGGTCCTCCAAACCTGTGTCATCCTGGAGGGATCCTTAGTTTGCTGTTTCTTGCTTGCACCCAAGCTCTTCTTTGCTATTGAACTTTCTGAAGCATCTCCTCCTCAGCCAGAACTACTTAATTCATGGAAGATTGATCGTGATAGCTTCCTGCTCTCAGCCCAGCTACCCCTTCCCAAGAGATGCTATTCTTCCTTAATTATGCTGAAGCTGCCAATGTTAAATTAGGTACCTACAAACAACACTGACCCTCATCACTTCAGAAAAAAAAAAAAGGCGGAGTAGGGAAGAGTGAAAGGTCTCTTCCTTCATGTGTCTGAATCCAACCTCCTACCCTTGTCTTCCCTAGGAATGTGTCACCAATACTAAATCTTGCCTGGGACAAGGTATTGGGAAATGGGAAGAATTGTTCTTCCCCTCCCTTGTTGTCAAATCTGTAGAGCAAGTGAGACATCATGATTTGAGACAGAAAGGCCCGGCTGCTGCAGGAACCAGTATTTGCACGAGTTTGGTTTTCATATACTAGTCAATACTTCCCTCTGCAGGAAGCTTTAAGTCGATGGCAGCCAAAGCCTTTGGCAGTGTAGAAAAAAGTGCTCAAAGCCTGAAGTGGGATCTTTAGGAAGACATTTGTGTTCTTACAATTCTTGAAATTTCACCCACCTTCAAGCAGTATGTAAGATTTTCTTTCCATTCCCATGAGCAGCTGTTTGGATTCTAGAATTCTAAAAATTCCACCTTCCTTGGCAGTGGTTGCACTGTTAAATGCTTTTCCATGGTAGTTTTGCAGCGTCTGTATCTTTGGAAAAGGCCTGTCCCAACTGAGTCCCACATGCCTGCTGCTATTTCTGATACCAGGTGCCATCCTGGTGGCTTGAGCACTGCTTTCATGGCAGCACGGGCCTTGTCTCCTGAGGAGGTTAAGGGTTACTGAAGCAGTCTGTGATTAAGCCATTTTACTCTTCCGGTCTCAAACTCAAAGTTTAGCCACAGACAAGTTGGAACCATTTCTAGCCATGGTGGCTCCTTGTCACTATGGTGAACAACCGTGTGATAGAGAAAGGAGCTCTAAATGACTGCTTTAAGCCTGCCCTTTTCCTGGCTGTTCGGGGCCTATCCAGGCCCTAATTGCAGGAAAGCTGTAATTTAAGACTGCTCTGTCATTACCTGTTTTCTTTCCTCTGGTTGTCCACTAAGTTGGACACTAAATAGCGTGAAGAGACGGTAAACTGATCATTCTTTGTTATACGTGGTAACTGCTGTCAAGAAATTTGCTGCAAGAGAGGACTTGGAACAACTGACTTCTTGAGGATTGCTTTTACCTTGAGCGTGCATTAACCCAGTATCTTCCAGATGACTTGCTCTTTAATACTGTTTCATATTTAAAAGAAATTTCCATTAATTTACTAACTCTTGTTCATGTTGTTATATAGGACGCTAACTTTGGGTGACAAGTAGTCTTGGTTCCCCCATCCCAATTTACTGTTTCTTTCCCACGAAAAAACATGGTAGTAATAATAATATTACAGGAGGGAAGAAAAAAAATAGGCAAGTAGATGAAAAAGGTAAGAATAAGGACCTCCTTTTCCTATTTAGGGCAAGTTTTTGATACAGTGGGTCTAGCTCAAAGTAACAAAACCAATTTACTTTCTATGTTACACAAAAGTAATGTAAAAAAAGAAAGCAACGACGTGTTCTGTCACAACCTTTTTAGAAGAAATACATGGTGGTTTATTTTCCAAAGATTAATAAGCTCCATTGAGATTTCCATAAGCACAAAAACTATGCTTGCAGTTTTGCACACTGATTAAAGAATTCTAATGATGTGTTCTAAATAAACTTCAAAAAGCCTGAATTACAGCAACTGAGTGCTACTGCTGCTTCTTCCTTAGACCACTGTTCTTAACAAATTCTGCCTGAGGGTTTTATTAGGCTGCCATCAACCTAGTACTCATTACCCTCAAATGCTTGAAAATGGCTTAGTACTGTCACCCATGTTGGAATACTGAAAATAATTGCCAATATACATGCTCATGTTAATAATGATGGGATTTGCTAGTTTGTAGCAAAACTGGAGGGTGTTTTTGCCTCAAAGACAGGAGCACAGTTGGAAATCTGAGCCAGAGGGATGTTACACACCTGAAAAATGTAATTGTCTGGCTTTCCAGTACTGGGCAGAACCTTCTCTAGTTCACAGCTCTCCTTCAGGTATTCACTGTAATATTATGCAATCTTTGTGCACCTCGGCCCACAGCTCCCTTGAGCAGCTAACAATACCAACTTTACCTAGGTTTGCTTGGCCCACATTTCCCTCAGAAATGCAAAAACCTGAGTCCTCATCAAGACATTTGAAAAATAAAATGAAGCTTATTTCAGCAGTCTGTAAACTAAAATTCTCAGGCCGCCAGAAAAACACTCTTAAATTACCAACCCACATCTTACCAGCATTATGCTGTATTATTCTATCTCAAACACCAATTTTTGTCTTGGCCTTAGGAATCACTAGGTTTAAAGATGAATTAAACAAGTTACTTGCTCCCCTTCCTCATGAGTTTTCCAGGAAATCCTAACCTTTTAACAACTTTCACATGCAACAGAAGCTTTGAGCCAACTTGCTTTTAAGAATTGCTTTTCTTTTTTCAAGGGTTCACCCAGCCACTTAATCACCCTTCCTTTTGCTCAGCAAAGCACTGGAGCCTCTGGCCAAAGCTTGTTACTAGAGAAAGCAAAGTGAAGCCTGCAAAGTAAGTTTGTGAAGGTACCACATCTAAAATAATTTATTTTTCTTTTACACACACCAAATATGAACAGCATAAATTTAATATAAATGTTAATTTGTGTACAGAAGTCAAACACATTATTTCAACATTAGAAATTGCAACATTTTAAAGAATTATGATGTAGCATGAAACTGCTGTAACTGCACCTAAATTAACAGCAAAAAAGGACAATTTAATATGGTGATGAAATACACTGAACCAAAACACACAGTGGACCACAACAGTTGATTGCTTTTAAGAAAAATTACTCAACTTGAAATCTTTCCATTGTATTGTTTTCTGTCTACATAATATTCCTTTCTGACAAACAATTTTCAGATACAACAGCTTACAAACAATACTTGCATAGGGGAGGCCCTTAGATATTTTAACCACTTGGCCCACTCCTTGTCAGAGAACTGAAAATAGGTATAAAATTCCAAAAATAAGAATGGTCTACTACATAAGTATCAGATTTTCAAAAAGGTAGAACAAAGTTGTTATTCTTTTGTCATTCAATAAATAAAGCATTTGACTGAGAAATGCCAAATAGTCACAATAAAAATAAAGATGGCTCACTCAAAATGAATTACATATATTTGATTTTAAAACCCAAAAGCTATTTTCAATGCTAAACAATGTTTTTTAAGAAGAACATGGCCTGATTAGAAAGTGAGCAAGCTCCTGTTCCACACAGCTACCACAGGCAAGCACAAGTGCTGGTTTCAAGGGAGAGCCTGGATAAAAGTAAGTGTTTTTGTCTCCAAGAATTAACTAAGGTATTGAACCTCAGTGTTATGACTATAGTAATGTAGCCTGATGGTACACTGAAATAAAGTCCTTCAAAATACAAGTTTTCCATTGATGTAATACTGTATCATAAGCAAAGATTTTACTGGACATGTTCTTCCTATAAAATTCTGCATCAAGTTAATCGAAGCAAACTTGAGGATGGTGTTTAAGCTCCATATTACACGTTTACATATGAAAAGGAAGGGTTGCCAGAATGCTGTTGTTTTGTTGGTGAGTTTTTCTTAACATTTGTTTAAGATTTATTACATACAATAGAAGCTGTAAAAATTCTGTGTGAAAATACAAGAGTAGGAATTGTGGCAAATTGTTTCAACACTAAATACAAATTACTGCTGTATAGACTATTAAAATCTTTTAAACAAATTATCTTTTTAAACCCAAATTTAATCAAACTAACCAAAACAATTTAACATTCAATTTCACTAATCTTTAAATTGAAATGCTTAATACACACACTTTGAAGAATTATTCATCAATAAACACAGAATGTGAATTTCCAGTAATTATGTATCAGTGGGGTGTTCTTTTTCCTTTCATGACAAGATCCAAAGCAATAAATTCCAAACTTCTCTTCTTCAGGGAAATTCAAACCAAGTAGGGTGTACAGTTGGCTGTGGAAAGAAAGTGTGAGGGGGGTGAAAGAGACTTTGATTTCAGCAAACATACGGCTTTATCTGTTTCAACATGGACTTAACTATTAAGGAACTTAAGATAATGGTGCAACAAAAGCATTCACAGTCTTATGCCAATGCTCATTCTTACCTTTCCTCTGCAGCACTAACTCAAAATAATTAAGAAACTGTTTAGTCAGCTGTTCAAGGAGTTTTCTTTCCTAAGAGACTCCATTCTTCAGAACTGAACACATTTTCTCATCCTACATATATATATATACACACACATACACTGAACTTCATAATAATAGCCCTTTGTTTCACCTTCACTGAACACAAAATACTAATGCAACTCTCAAGTGCATATGAATTGTTCCGAGCTGTATCAGCTACATCTTTCATATATATCATAGCAGCCTAATTCATAGTGCATATTTAACACTTTAGATCACAGTCTACACTCAACTAAGCACCAAGTTCTGCCTGATGTACACTGCATAAACAAAACCCAACTTCATTGTCATCATCGGTGGAGTAGAAAAAACTGTGCTGAATTATATCCTGTTGTGAAGCGACTGACTTGCTGAAGGCAGACAAGTTATTTCACAGATATTGTCCAACACTGTTGTATCTCTCTTACTTATTCTTTTCCAAGTTCTCCTACACAGGCCAAGATTTACAAATTTGGGTTCCCTGTCCATAAGCAGCAGCCGAAAAATAAGTGAATCTTTGGAAAACATTCTGTGTGCCTGAGATTAGAAACTTCCAGCAGTTAACACAGAGCATGCATTTAATGCCATTTTCAAACTGCCTTTGTAAGCTCTTAAGAACCATTCTCATCATTCAAAAAAAAAGAAAAAAAAAAAAAAAAAAAAAAAAAGAGGGAGGCCTCACAAGTCACAGATATACACACTTAAATTTATCCACAATAGCCTATTCAAAAATAAGTCAGAGACAATAGTCTCTTTTACATGAAACAGACTAGCCAAAAAATAGTCCAAGTGCCCAGAGGAGTAAGAGCTCCCACTTCTGAACATAAATAGAAACCCAAACTGGAAAGGCAAATAATTAAGGAACAACTAAAACATGACTCATTCATTTTAGGAGTAAAAACCATAACTTTCCTGTGTGCTGCACAACCAACAAGAACATCAGACTGTGTGATCCATCTGCAGGTATAGGGCAGTAGAGGTATGGGCTCCTTTGGAAAAAAGCAACAGAGAATCTCTACAAGCCTTCTTAGAGCTGCGTCTGTGGGGAAAGTACAACTTCTCTAACAGTGCAAACAGTGCAGCTAAAACAATGTCTTTGAGAGGGCAAAAAGCTGCAATAAACAATCCTGAGAGGCTTACTCACCTTTACTATCCCACAATGCTGCATTCAGGGACAGCAGTGTTATATATGCTTGCTCGGGGGCTGTAAGAAAAACCATTATGTGTAAGTCATCTGAGAAATATTTCAGACTTCTAAATTCATGCTACTAAAAAACGTCTCATACTACATTCTGAGCCTTTCTAAAAATCACAAAAAACCCCTAAACCACAAATCACCACTTATCATCTGTATTTGCTAAACAAAGCCAGTAACTTGTGTATTTTTTTCAAACATCTTACAATTTGTTGTATTGCTGATTGCTCCAACAGCAATATAATTAATTTTGACAAAGCAAACCATGGCAATGTTTAAGTGAAGAAAATTCCTATAACAAAACATGAAAACCATCTCACTTGACCTTTAGGTTTAACATCCAATATCTAGAACAGCAGTCTGCAGATACATTTGTTCTGAGACACAGATGCTAAATACAGACTCTTGAACTAGCTTATAAAAGTTTTATCCATGACTTGTAAATTGCTACTGTATGCAGTATTTAAGATGTTTAAACAAGTGAATTCACAGTAGTAAGATACAATGCCTGCTCCACCTATTTCAGTACTATTTACTATAAAAGTTATATGTGGGGAAATGGAAGGAAACTGTTATTTATGTGCTATAGTTAGTTATTAACAGGCTTTTTCTTGGAGATTTATCAGTATATTTTTCTTATAAATACTTTAAAATATTCTCTTCTGCCTAACAAATTAATTTCACAAATTGTGTCTCAGTGAGCTGTAACATGAAATAGCAAGTGTGAAAATGCAAAGAATACCCTACAGTGCAACAGCCATTTAGAACCTGGCAGATCCCTGAAACAGGAAACTTTACTGGAACTTCTCCCATTCTTCCCCACCACCCTTAAGTCAGACTCAGCAGTGAGAGAATTTCCCAGGACTCAGCCTTTGCTATAGAGAGTGTTATCTTAAGGACTAGAAATAGGTTCTGACATGTTCTGGTATTTCCTTAAACCAGTGGAATTCCAACAGCAGCAAGTAAAACCAAACCAAGCAAACAAACCAAAAATAGTTTTGAAAAGAAGGCTCTGCTTCTCCAGGCTTCAAATGTTTAATCTTACTAAAGAAAGGGAGGTTCTCCAACAAATCATAGCACATCTCTGTAAGTTCAAGTTTTCTTCTGCCAGTACTTTGAAAACATGTGGATGGGACGGTTTGATTCCATAACCAACAAACCAATGTCACTGAAGCAAAGCACCTGAATGGTAACAACACCTCCGATTTCAGGATTGACTCTGCACTAAGAATGTCTCTGGACCACAGGTGGAATACCAAGCGTGTGCTAATTACACAACTACGCAGTCTCTGAACTGGAGCTGCGTCACATTTAGTCAACCTCTAGCACAGGCAAGAGTAGGAAGTCTTGCATGTTTTTCTAACTGGATGCCACATTTAACAGCCACGCACGGGGGGCGCAATTTTGGAATTGACTTTAAGGTATTGTGTAACTTCAGAAGGTACAGACTTACTTGTGTAGAAATGCAATTCAAACTAACGGCAGAGGTATTAATTCTTTTACAGGACGTTCAGGTGTTTCCCTGTTCTGTTTCCCTATCCTCACACTCCTCCCCCTGACAACATTCACCTTCTGAAATTTCAACATGTAGCTCCGCTCCCCTTCTCACAAATGGAGATCCAGACGTGATTTTCACACATTTATCCCAGCCTGAGTGTTTACACTCCCTTGATCTGTTAGTGATTTATCTAGTAACATTAAAATACAGCTTATTAATCTTTGCCTGGCAAAATAAATTTTCTGCATTTTCTAAGAACTATCATTTTCAAAATATTCAGGTGACACCAAGTGGTTAGTTGTTGTACTGCTGTCTGCTCAGGACTGCTGTGTACCAGTACTATACACACTTGTGTAAAAACCAAGTATTCTGTAACGTGTGAAAGTAAATACAGAAATATATATCTAAAAAAAAAAAAAGAAAAAGCTGGAATGCCTTGAGATTATTAATCAAAGCAGTCCAATTTTAAAATCCTATCAAAGCAGCCCTTTCTCATTTACTTACCTTAGACTAGTTATATGCTTTAAAAAGAAAAAAACAGCAAAACCCACCCTGTACATATCATCAAAAATTAAGAGGCCAAAAAATTAGGTTTCTGTAAGAGAAGTTACTTACCCGAAAGAATTAGTCCCTATGTCATCTTTGCACATTTATGTTCATAGTAAGTTCCTTCCAAGAAACACACTCAGACTTTTCTCAAATCACTGCTAGTTATGGAAAAAACCATAAACAGAAAAAACCCCCAAACTCCAACCAAAAACCACAACCCACACATCCACCAGCAGCATCAGCATCATCCAACATGTCAAACCATGCAACACTGCCATGAGAGGGAAGGATTCTGTCACATCTAGCAACTCTTATTTACCTGCAGATATTTCTTTCAATATAGAATATATATTAAACTGGAACAGAAACAACTTCTGTAGATTAGATAGGGAAAATAAATTGTCCTTTTAGACTCCTTAGGGCTATGTTTCAGTGTCACAACAATGCCAACATCAAAAAGAGGGGTTTTAATCAATATGAAAGATGTGTATCTTTCAAAAGTCAGCCTTGTATGTTTGCTTTGAATCAGGGCTCTGTATGCTCTTTGCAGGGCCAAATCTTCACAAACCAGAATGCACAAAGGCCATCCAAAGAAAAAAAGTGTTATTCAAAGATAACAAAACAGCATTACTAGCACTAGGCCATTAGGTAGACAGCTGTCAAAAAACAAACCTGGTATTTGGGAATTCTTCTAAATCCCAGTTCACATTAACTGTGATTGTATGGCACGATCAAGTGCTAAAAAGCTTTAGAATACTATTAAGTTAAATCCACTTTAAAACCTTTTCCCTATAGCACTTGTAATTATAACTGAAGAGATAAAGATCTCAACACATACTTTCTTCGCTTTTTTAAAAACTTGTTTGCGTTCAGGATTTGCCCACAGCTGTGAATAATCACTCTTAATCTAACTTTCTTTAATTGTTCCTTTGAGTCTTTCCCAGAGAAGTGTAGGAGAGAAAATAATTTTAGGTAACGAAAGAAGCAAACTACACAGGTACAAAACCTGCAACTGTCTTTATTTATTCTTCTTTTAAGGAGAGCCTCACACCACTATTTTGAGTTTAGTACCCTTTTTATCTTCTGTGTTCAAGATTACATGGGTTATAAAGGTGTGGCCTTAATTTTCCTTGAGAGAAAAATATGGAAACAGACACTCAACTAGTCAAATGCTGCCCACCAAATGCTGTGTGTACAAAACCAGACACAAATACTTAGCCATTTACTATTAAAAATCATTTTGGCCATCTGAAAGCATCACCTTCTGGAGGCGGCCCACTAATGTAAAGAAATCACACCACTGCTGAAGTGGAGACAATGTACAAGGCTTTGTGCTTTGGAGGTTCTTCTTCCTGTAAGACCTTTCGGCCATGCCAAACCCAAACCCAAGTGGAAGCAAGAACATAAGCAAAAAGAAAAAGCTTGTTTACATTTTAGTCATGCATTGCAAAAAAAAAAAGGCATCATAGTCAAGCCTGAAATAAGTCTGCTATGAACTCATCCAAAGGAGAACTCTCACCACAGCTTATGTACGTCTCAAGAGACTTCCAGAACAAGTGCTAAGCAGCAGTATGAGGAAGAGAAGAATGGCAACACTATTTTAACAATGTACTGCAATCACTCTTCCAATTCATCAAAATTAGAACAGGTGAGGAAAAAAACTCAACCAACCAAAAAAAACCAAACCCAACACCTCCAATTTCATAATGTAAAAACTTTCCTCTTCTAGTAGTTGCATTCTAATTTTAAAAACTGGAACACACATAAATGAAGGTGCTAGATTGCAGACAGACTTTCAAATAAATTTTCAGCACCATGATCATTTCACAAATGACCTTAAACCTAAGTCACTTACATGTCATCTAATGCTTCCTTATACTTCATTGCAGTAGATGAATGCTGGCAAAAATGACCCTAGCACTGGGCTGGTTAGATATTTACAGTGTTTCTTCAGTGCTCTCATCTGATGGTCCAGACTCAACTGACACAAGAACCAAGTCTTCTGTAGACTAGCTTATACTTTATAGAAAAACACACATGCACCAAGATAGGTACTCCAAGAACAATTTAAAAGTAACTTTTCTAGCTTCAGTTCTTCATATATAATCAAGTGTTTATGCTTACCTAGATGTAGAAGTGTGAACTGGGCTGCCAATTCCTTTGCATCTTCTACTGTTGTACAGAGTTTTTCCGGCATGAAACTCTGGGAATCATCAGCAATACTAGAAATAAGCACCTTGTACACCAAGAGTATTTTCCCATCCTGACTTGTGGTTGAATACAAGCAGTATTCTGGTGGTGCCCAGCTATTTTTATGGCAAAAATAATCCAGATGCATTACTGCAGAACTGAAGTGACTCAGCTTTAAAGAATACATGCTAATTGGAGTAAGCTTTATTCCTGGAAAAATGGGGTATGTACTTCTTTCAACTTCAAGGGGGCCTGGACTGTGCTGACCATTAAGACGAACTGAAAGACTTGATGGTTTCCCCAAGGATTTCTGAGTACCATCTTCTTTGTTAGGAAACCCTAAGAGATTTTCAGAACTGGGACTTATCTGACCATTAAAATGTTGCTTCCAAGAACTTTCTTTGTTAACTGGCTTTGCCAGTGTTACCTCAATACTGGCTCCATCAATGCACTTTCCATTCATTACAGACATAGCAGCAACTGCATCTTCACGGTGGAAAAAATGAACAAAAGCATAGTCCCTCAACTTCTTTACACGTTCAACTACTCCTGGCTTGAACTTGTTGAATTCAGCCTTAATTTTGTCCTCTGTAGTAGATATCATTAAATTTCTCACATACAATACTTTAACTCTCTGCATAGTTTCTTCATCAACTACTTTCTCAGGATCTGCCCAGTCTACTTGAATAGTATGACCCCAGGGCTGGAACGTTCCTATAATACAAGTAAGAAACATGCACAGTGAACCAGAATCATTCTCATCACCTACCTCTACAAAAAGCAACCATGATGCATACCACAAGAAACTGGGTTTTGCTGTCTGCATCTACTTTAGTTACTTGAAATTGTTAAAAGTAAATGAGACTCTGCAAAAATTACAAGTGTTCTGTTACCTTCAGGTTCATTAAGCACCATAAGGTGTCAAAATAAAAGACTGTGTGACATGCATATACACATATACAAAAGGAGACCAAAAGTAATGTATTTAACTAGCTACTAAACAGAGCCTCTTCAATCATATTATCACTTTAAAAGGTATGGGCAACACCTGGAAATAGTAATATAAGTGTATATCTCTAGCATAACCTTTACTCTATGTTGCAGCAGACACCAGAACCCAAATTAAAAGAAAAAACCAAAACCAAACCTGCTTTGTTACTCATGTCAACCCATCATTTTGCATATCATACTGGTTTATTTTCCATTCAGTGATCTGGAGGTACTTCTCCCACCACTCTGCATATACATATATATATATATATATAAATAAAAATACCAATATGTTGAATATATTACATATTATTACAAGTATTACATTGATATTTATTATATTTGATAATTTGCATTTTGTATCTCATATATACCTTCGCATATTATATCTCTGTGTATATATAATACACATACTATACAATCCTTAGGTAGCACTCCTTCTAACACTCTGTCAGCAATTAACACAAGACTTGCCTACATCTTAGCCTTAATAGTTCTGGCATCCATTTCAGCAAAGCTAATGCTGTACTATTTCCTTGAACAACTTTGCTTCTTCAACTATATTGTTTCATTTCCTCTGTATTTAATTTTCCTTCCTTTCTCTTCTAGAATTGCCCTTTTTAACTGTACCTTTACCTATTCACTCCTTTCTCAGTACATTTAACCCCTTCTACTTTCCCTCCTTCAGAGTGTATAAAACAAGGTGCGATGAAAAAATGATCTTCTACTTGTTAAACTCTTAAAATTATTTTCTACTAAAATATTCAAGACCTACATTTTAGTATTTTTAAAATATGAAACATTCACATATTTCATAGTGATGAAAATAACATCACTCATGACACCTACAGAAAATACGGGGCACATTCTAGGCTTTATCTTTTCTAAGCTCACCTTTAAGAGAATTTGTGTGCAGAGTCTTGTGCATGTAAATGAAAACTGAATGTGTGCCCATGCAAATACATATTGGTGTAAATCACAATAGCTAAATTACACAAAACTCATGTCTATTTTTTGTCAGAACTACTTAAATTATAGCTTCTGAAAAGGAAAAGTCTACAAAAAAAACCCCCCCACTACAACAAAACATAAAAAATAAAATCATCCTCAGCCAAAAGGCAATACTGCAGTTTTGTAACTCTCAAAACACCTTAAAGAATGGAAAACAAGGATGATCCACCATGTCATCCCCCCACAATATGGAAAGAGATACTCCCATAAAAACTCTGTTTAATTACAAGCAGTTTTACCTGGGATTAGTCGTCTTCTAGCCATTGCAGCTGCTCTGTGAGATTCATATTCTACAAAGGCAAAGCCACGATTTTTAGTTTTGTCAGTGGCATTTGGATAAACAATGACATCCACCACTCCTTCTGTAACTTTTTTCATTTCATTCAGTATTTCTTCTTTCTTCTTATCTTTAGGAATTGCTCCAATAAACAGTCTGCAGTTGTCCAAGCTTACACAGACACCAATAAACTTCCCTGGACGAATTTCATAATTATTAAGAATCTTGATGGCCAGCTGGGCTTCCTCTTTAGTGGTGTACATCACAAAAGCATAGCCTCTGTTCTCACCACTGAACTCCATCATCAGTCTGAGCTCATAGATCTTCCCAGCTCTCTCGAAAACAGGAACTAGTTCATCTTCATACATATCACGAGGAATCTTACCCACAAAAACTTCACATCCACGAGGTGGTGGAGGACCTTCCCAACCTTAAAATAAATTGTCCAACAGCAATCTTAGTACCAATGCCAGATAGGCACATTTCTCCCACACCCAGTTTGAATGTGGGAGTTAGTTACTTTTTTTTGGCCTCAACCGAAAACTAGCATATTCTCTTCTATTATGTCTTATTTCTTCTATGTTTAAATAAAAACAAAATCCCAGAAACCCCCAGTTTGTATTTCTTTCAATTCCATCTTCTGAGGTTTTTTCCAACAGAATGTGTACAACAACACACTGAACCTGCTTATTGAAAACACTGACAGGTTTACCAAGAGTCTCTATTTCAATCCTCTTTTGCGCCTTACAATTTTATTTCAGTTATTAATAAAATTGATATACCTAAGAAAGATATACCTCAGTAAGAACTTCAGTTTTATTTTCTACTGCAACGTTTTAAAGCTACAAAATGTTTCTCTGCACTTCTTGCCCATACTTTCATAAATTTTGGTAAGGGTCCCCAGTGCAGCACATTTTTTTCTTCCTTGACATCATTCAAAAAATCCAAACATTTTGGTTCCACCTCCATTCATCCAATAAAACAGGACTCCCTAAGGAAGGTAGGATACAGAGCCAAACTTTCTCCAACAGGCAAAAAGATTGAACACTTTTACTCTAAAAACAGACCACAGTTTTCACAGGCAGTAGTGGACAGTAGGAAAAAAAAGAAGTAAATAAAAAAATCCACAGAACAAGTCAGTCTTTGAGCGACATCCGAAAGCTACAAGAACACCTATGCTTCTCTCCTCAAGCCAAGGACATTGAAAAATCCTTTTATATCTCTGCCATATATACTGAAAGATATGTTCAACAGATAATGTAAAAATGTATTTATGCATTTAATATTATGGAGTTACGGTCTTCAAATACGGCACTCCATTTCCCCAAAATAATTTTTTTTTTTTAAGTTTGTTTGGCTTTGTTTCTTCTTTTAAATTAGGCAGAATGTTCAAAGGCAGACACTCAAATCATAACTAAAAGCTTTTTCGAAAGCTTTTGGCAAGAAATGTTTTCTACAGGAGAAAAAGCAAGTAGTACAAAGATGGTAGAAAAAACTAACACGAAACTTAGTAATGACAAAGCGTAATGAGGCAAGGTGAAAAAATAATTACTCTTGACAAGTTAAGACAAAAAGCTGATTAAATAATGCACTTTGATTTGAAGTTCAGAATAAATTATATTTAAATGATTTTGTAATTAACACTTTTTCCTTCATGTACGTATTGTCAAAGAACCTGTAATTTACTTGGGAAAAAATTAACAGAATTGAGGTATTTTTGCCTTCTCACAGAATTTTTCACCTATAAACTGTACACTAATTGTACAGAAAGAACTACATGGCACACAGGGAAGCTACCAAGGCATCAGAATTGGCATGCACTTGGAGTCACACTGCCATGACTTACCTAGGAAAAAGCTTGGCTCTGTTCCACACAGCATTCCACATTTTTATCATTTTCACCTTTATAAACATCTCTGACCACTTCAAGTGACGTCTGACTGGACACAGCAGCTAACACCATTTGCAACCTAGTACTACCATCACTCACATCATGCCAGTGCCTTCCCACATAAGAACAATAAACCAACTGTACACCACTTAGGAGCTCCAAATACAAAAACAACTGCACACTTCAGTCAAGAAAAAATTGTGTAGGGAAGTCATGAAATTAAATAACGATATTTATTTATTTATTAACTAGACAAACTTTTACCATCCTCCTCAGCCTGGTAACTGAATGAACAGTGATTCTTAGTAAATAAAAGCCATTTATCATACAAAAAGCCCCACTTCTAACTTTAAAGCTGCATACTAACTTAGCAGAACAGCACATTACTGCCAACTGTAATTAACTTCTGACTTCTGACTTACAGAAAACTGCTCTGTGCCACATTTGCCAATGAGGGACACTACTTAGCAGAGCAAACATGGAAAGTTAGTCAAAAGCATGCCACAAGTAGCTGACCAGAGAGTTTCCTTGACTGGGTCCTTGATTCACTGCTGGACGACAGAAAACGGGACTCCTATTTTTGCAGCAGTTCAACCAACATTAGTCATAATCCTCCACTGTCAGTATCCATGCTATCTTAAACTTCCATGAAATTCTAATGACTCACATGCCTAGTGACATCACTGGGTCCACTGCTTCGATGGCAGCAGACATAAAGCTACGAAAACTCCCTTTCGTCTTTTTTTTTTTTTTTAAACACTCTACAGATACATTTTTCACAAGTAGCATAAACTGAACAAGAACTGTGCTGATGTCAGGTGAAAACTTGTAATTTTTAGGGCAATTTTCACCCATATCTGCTGAGAACAGACCTGACAGTGAGACTATCCTTTGACAGCAACACAAGTTTAAAGAAATCACACGCTAAATAAGGAAAATTCAGAGTGAAACCCTTCATTTATAATGATATTGTAATTTCTCATAAGCCATCTCAAACATTTAAGTCTCATCTGGTCTAGCGCCGTTTATAGTAACTTAGGATAATTTCCAACCTAAAAAACTATGAAAATACATGAAGGTTTGAAGGAAAAATATGTAACTAATGTAAATGAACAGATTGATGGAAGAGATACTTTTTCAAACACATCTAGTTTCAGAAAACATTAATAAAAGTAGCTTTGCAAAACAAACACACAGTACTGCCCAATGTTCTAATTAAATGACATTATTATGTAAAATACGTATAATAATTTAAGAACAGGCTGAAGTCCGTGATGCCCTGCAGTTCTTTTTCCAGTGTCGTTTTCAAAATAGTTTCACAGGGCTTCCTTTTGCTATTTTATATAGTCTTAGTAAAAGTATAGACAAAATTTTAGACAGAAAAACTTCCAGAGAAATAATTCTGAGGCAGCTCTAACTTAGAACTATATACAGCAATGAGCAAATACAGTTCATGCTTCTTAGCACAACTTATAAAGACATGGGATCACAGGCCACAAGTGAGAATGAACTGATAGAGCAGCACAAAGAATTCTCCTTCCTTCTGCTTGTCTAAGCGCATGATCTGATTCAGAAAGAAGAGTTACTGTATTCCATGTCATACAACCAGGCCTAGTAGAGAAATTCTTGTACACTGCTGATGCCAACAACACTGGAAAAATTCTTCAAAATAAATGTTTCATCTTCAACTCTAAAAACAAAATGAGTTAACCTTCACTGGTCCTCTCTTAGAGAAAAAACATCCATTTAAAAAAAAAAGCTTTGGCCAATGCAAGTGGTAAGCAGTCAGAGATGACACTAAGTAGCTTATGCCTCTATCACCAACTCATTTTTCCCTCCTGTGCCAGTAAATGTTTTGAAGCATGTTCTCAGTCATATGGAACACATTCGGCATTTTGAGCTCCGCATTTGTTCTGCTACCGGTCAATTTTAGCTAGTTTTAAAGCTGGGACTTTCTAAATCCACCAAAAGCAAATGTTCAACATAGTCTAGCTCAAGAGATCTTCAATTGCTGGAAAGTGTAAAACACATCAGGACCCTCCCCATATGTGTTGTGTTTCTTACACTGCTTCCTTAAGCTTCTACTATTGGTCACTGTCAAGATTTTCAGTGTCAAAAGAAATCTCAAAAGAAATGCTTACCTGGTGGAGGACCACCAAATTTTCTTTGCCCATTTTGCTGAACCATGCTGTATCCAGTCTTCTCCATCAGGGCAAGCAAAGCAGCCCCATTTTGAGCACCACTTCGGATTTTGCCGCATCCATTTGCTGCAGCTTTATTCTCCTCATGCATATCTGCAACAGCTTCAACAGAATATTGCAAATATTCCAATTCAGCAAATTCTAAGTTGTTATGTGCATGCAGAAGCTACCAAAATACAGAAAAACCATTTAGGCTGTACTTGCCTATTTACTGCAACTCTGTTTAGCATAAGGCTTCAATCCTACATCCAACCACTATCACCTGTGTACCTGCTTTCAGAACATTTGTTCTGTAGCTGGGATAATACTGAACTTCACCCAGCACCTACATATTCTATAAACAAACTCTCATAAGTGCTATCACAGCTACCACAACACGAGCAGCACAACTATTTTTAAGACTGCTGCCCTTCAAGTAGAAGAAGGAATTCTTTCATAAACCATGTAATCACAGCTGTGTAAGGAACCAATAAGCTACTTGAGGTGACAAGTTCCATTTTCTTACTACTACATTTTATAAAAATACCATTTATTTCAAAATTGTATTTTAGTACTAAAACACTGGAGGAACACCTAAAGTCCGTGCCCAGTTAATATAAAGAATTCAAAGAACTCATGAATATAAATAATTTCATTAATACCAATATATAATAAAATTTGGCAGAACTGTCTGGCAAAACTAAGGGTGTGAAATAATCCCACCTCTGGGATTCCTATTTTCATGGCATTATCCATTTTCACAATGTCAAAAACTAAGCGAGTTTATCAACATAGTTGCTGCTGCCCTATCTCCTATTTCTCTGGCATGCCAAGATCTCACCCAACACCTTTAAGTTTCTGTCACCCAGGTGATGGAAAACAACACCACCACTTGGCAATTACCAATTCTATTAGTCAAGCCCCTAAAAAATTCTCAAGTCAGATGTTTCTTTCATTGCCTTTTTTCCTTCTCCAGTTAATTCATTCCTTTCCCAAGATTTTCTGCCTACTGTTTGTGATACTTAGACAAGCAATCTTTTTCATCACTTCAGTCCTCTGTCCAAATGCCATTTCCAAGTGCTATGGCACTTCTTCTCCAAAACAAACGCTGCCCAAAAAATCATCACCAGAAAAATAAGGTACCACTCTTTGTTCTGCAGTGCCCCTTTTACTTTCACCTTTGTCTTCAGGATCACACCCCAAAGGACAATGCCCTGAGACATCAGCAGTTTACTTTTTACAAGAAAAACCTTTAAAAACAGCTTAGCATTTACATAAATGTTTCTTGACAACCCACTATTATTTGCTGAACAAAGCTGAAGTTTCTAAAAGTATTACAGACTAAATTCATGGAGTGATGAAGTGCCTGTTCCCCTACTACACTTTTGGATGTTATGCAATGATACTACAATCCAGAGGGGGGGGCTGCAGCTTCCGCCACTCCTGCCCCAGCTTTGTCATTTCAAATGCGCTTGGAATCTATGTAATTACTATTTCTAAGAACATTTTTTCACAACAGCCTTCACATGACATTCTAACAGACTCCTCAAATCCTTTCATTAGAATAGTGTCAACTGATTTTTCCCACCTTAGGAAAAAAAGAAGATTTTTCGTGGGGAGATATCTTTTTTGTCTTTTCATCAAGCGGGTATTCATTTTGGGGCAGGGATCCATGCAAGCAACCACTCGGGAGAAGCTTAAATTATATCTGTCACTGGACACTAAAAAAAGCCAAATTCTGAACAAAATGCCTGGCTTCATCAAAATGAGATTCCAGAAAAGCAGCAGGGTAGAACACAAAAAAAAATCCCCGACAGGCATCAGCATAAACAGCATGGCTCCTGTCTGTGTCCCACCGCCTTTCAGCAAGTGAATTACTGTGTTTCACAGCCTATAAACTGTACAGAGATTCCGTAATTAGGAAATCTTTTTGGCAGCTTCAGGCCTAACAAGGTATGGAGATAACAACGAAGCTGGAGCGAGGGAGAGGCAAATTTCTTTTCCCTTTGTCTCGGCGAGTTCTAACACCAGGGCAGGAACGTCGTTACCTGCAAGTGTAGCAAGCGGGCACCGGACGGGCACCGCAGGACCTCAAAGGGGGGAAGCGGCCCTGAGGAGCTACAAAAGACCCACGCAGGAAGCAAACCAAACTCGGGCGCGCTCCAAGGCACAAACGCCACGCATGGGAGGAGGCGCAATTGCCTGTGGGGCAGTGAGGGAACAGAAAAAACCCAATACTCCCAGAATCTCCCTGCGCTATTCCCGCCGACTCGCACGTCAAGGCCCCTTCTCCAAACCGCTCCGTCCCTCATCACGCTGCCCCCGCCTTGCCCTACGGCACGGCAAGGACCCGAACCCAC
>VZRR01000281.1:0-25797 GCA_013398015.1 Oreocharis arfaki
TGCCACAGAGCCGTGGTTGTGCCGGAAGAGCTGTGGCTGTGCCCATAGAGCCATGGTTGTGCCCACAGAGCCGTGGTTGTGCCACAGGGCCATGGATGTGCCCACAGGGCCATGGTTGTGCCACAGAGCCGTGGCTGTGCCCACAGAGCCGCGGTTGTGCCAGCCGAGCTGTGGCTGTGCCCACAGGGCTGTGGTTGTGCCCACAGAGCCGTGGTTGTGCCACAGAGCCGTGGTTCTGCCCACAGCCACTCCCTGCGTGTGCCCCGCGAGCCCTCGGTGCAGAGCAGAGCCCGTGCCACCCCTGCCCCCCGTCACTGTACATAGACCTCCCTGCCCCAGCCCCAGGACATGTGTAGCACTTCATGAAGTTCAGGGTGCCCTGCGCCGAGCCTGGCACGGCGGGAGGGGGAGGCACAGATCCGCCCCAGGAACGGGGATGGTTCCTCACGAACCCTGCTGGGACACCTGGGTGTGGCAGCGTGGAACGCCCAGCTCCTGCCGTGCCGGGAGTGCTGGCCTGCCATCGGGACCTCTGCTCAAGCAATCCCTGCAGGTTTGGGCGCTGGAGGGGGAGGGAGGAATATTTTTATTTATATTTGTGCATCCTTTCCCCTTTCAAAGCCTGGCCCCCAGTGCTGAGCCGCAGGGCACACACAGACCCTGGGCTCTCAAACCCACGTTCCTGGTTCAGATCTGGGAACAGCAAACTGGCATCGCCTAACCTGGGACTCGGGAGCGAGCGGAGCTGCCTGCTCCCACCTCTCAGTCAAATTCCTCCCACTGTGACTCCCGTCCCGGCTGATAAATGGGTGCAAAAACGTTAAATGTGCACCTCCTGTTGATTTGGCTGAGGTAAAATGTGATGCTGGTCAGTCTGCTGAGGCTCTGGGCAGTGTCAGACAAGAGATAACAAAATTCCCATTGCATTTTCAACTTCCAGAACTTTGGACCAGCTCTTAGGTGAACCACTGGAGGAGGAACTTCAACCTAGTCCAACACAAAACATAAATAATTTCTAAAAAGTGAAAAAAAAAACCCAACCCACAAGTATTCCTCTAGAGAGACCTCTTTTCTCTTCTGCTCCTTTATTTTTGCAATGAATGGGTTGTGAAAAGGTCGGTTCTTGGCTGCTCTGCCTGAGCCTCCCTCCCTGCCCCGGGCTGGGCACGTTCAGGGTGGAGGAGGGCAGAGCTTTGGACGCTTTCTTTAGGATGAAGCTGAAGCAGTGGGGAAGGGAGGCAGAACATGGGATCAAAAGCATAGCCTTGGCTTCATACCACACTTTCTGTGCCTTGTTCTATCAATGTAAATTCTGAATGTTGTACAGTAAAGATACTTGGGAAAGACTCCTTGGAAAAGGCTGCACTGGCTTCTTTTTTTCAGCACATGTACATATATAAATATATATACATATATATATTTGGTAATGCCAACCAGCTGTGTTATATTGTCCTGGAGAAGTCGAACTGGGCAGTCTGGGTGTTTTCTGTAGAGTTTCAGACCTGTACGGGCCCGGCCTTTGGAGAGAAATGTACAGATGGGAATTATGGATATCGGCTATTTATGAATAAAGAGTCTTTTACTGACACCTGACCCTGCTGTCCCTTCACTGCTGGGGTCAAACGAGGCACTGGCAATGTTGGATTCCACGGAGGTTTGGGGGTGGTTTTTTGCTTTTCATCATTCAGCTTCTTTCCCTTCAAGCTCAAGAACAGCTCCCCAAAACCCTTCCCAGGCCATCCCAGAGACTGGAGGTGGGACAAAGCCCCCAGGCACCCCCAGCACTTTCCCACCATCACCAGCCCTGTGTGGGTGACAGACGGGAGCCTGGGCACGGCCCCCACCCTCAGTGGGCTGGAATAAAATGGGTTATTCATGCACGCAGAGCAGAGGAGCAGCACGGGAGCTGTAAATCAGGATCTCCTTCCAACATTTCCCTGCCTGCTCCGGAGCTGTTCTCAGCCAGACACCCAGCACCGTCTCCTGCCACGGCCCCCGTTAGCCCCAGCAGCACTGCCGGCCCTGGCAGGCCCTGTAAAACCACCTGTGATTAACCGTGTGTGGGGGGAAATGCAGGCTGCTGTCCTGAGGAGTTCGTGGGCTGGGATTTAAGGAGCAGCCACGTAAAAATCCTGCTGCAAGAAGAGGGGGGAAGGTGCTGGTTTGGGCCGTTTCAGCCGTTCTGAAAACACAAAAATCCCCAAGGTGGCATTTCCAGCACACGGGCGGCACCAAACGCCCCCTGTTCATTCTTAAGCACCTCAGAAATCATAATGTGAAAAGGACTCCGTTTTCAAACAACTCTGAAAGAATGCATTTAACGAACTATCAATTAAAATTCGTCAAATTCAAGCCTGAATCTTACCAGGAAAAATTGAACTGACAACTCTTAAATGAGACCTTGAGCATCAAACTAGGAAGTCCCCAAAATTCACCTGCGGACGGATTGATGAAGCACTGTGAACCTCCATGTAATTGCAAAAGGAATAACCCCAGGGCCTGTCAGGGATTATGGGGCACTGAGCCCCTCCCCGGCCAGGCAGGACCTTGAAGAGGTCCCAGTTTAGTGCCACCAAATGTCCCCAGGGCTGGGCAGGGGCTCTGGCACAGCTCGTTCCTCTCCGTGGAGCCCACACAGAACTTTGGCTGGGGACAGGGGAAAGAGAAGGAGAGGAGAAGCTTCCCTCCCTCCCCCGTGTTTATTTCTTGCTGTGCTTTGAGGCCATTTGGTTGCTGACTCAAATCCTGTAACCCTTCTGTTGTGACAGGAGGCAACACTGCACAGAAAACTCCTGGTTACAAACACCAGGGACTAATTTAAACCAAACTGAATAAATCCCAATCTGGGCTCTGCTAAGGAGCTTTGCGCTTTTTTTCCTTTTTTTTTTTTCCCTCTCTTCTGAGATATCAGTTGGATTTTATTCATTTTATTCCAATACTTAGCTTCAGACTATTCTCCCTTATTTTGTTTTGGGTTTTTTCTTTCCTCTTTTTTCCCTTTAATTCACTAAATACCAACAGCCACTCGCAGATTCAAACCCCAACTCATGGCCAGTGCCCGAAGTCCTACAGAAAGCTTTGTCAGAAAACCACACAAATAAATCACAGGCTCTTAAAAATGCATTCAGAGCTCAAAACGAGCTTTAAAGCAGGTCCCTCAAAGAGCTGGGTTCCAGAATCCCGAGTTTTGTCTGGGATCTCGTGGTGGGAGAGACTGGGCTGTGCAGGAGGGCTCGGAGCTCTCCATCACCTGCTCCAAGGGCGATTTCCCTACAGAATTCGGGAGAAGGGCGCTGAAGAGCAGCCACTGAGATCAGGGAGGGACGGAAAAAAATACCCCTGGCTTTGTGGGAGTGTGAAAAAATCAAATATTGGCACTCAGGGCAGCCCCGAGCCCTGCAGGGAGGGCAGCGCTGGCCGTGCTGGCACTCGGGGACATCCCAGGGACATCCCAGGGACATCCCAGGGACACACCAGGGACACACCAGGGACACACCAGGGACACACCAGGGACATCCCAGGGACACACCAGGGACACACCAGGGACATCCCAGGGACACACCAGGGACACACCAGGGACATCCCAGGGACACACCAGGGACACACCAGGGACACACCAGGGACATTCCAGGGACATCCCAGGGACATCCCAGGGACACACCAGGGACACACCAGGGACACCCCAGGGACATTCCAGGGACATTCCAGGGACACAGCCATCCCCACCCCAGGCCCAGGCAGTGCCCACAGCCCACCCTGGGCTCAGGCTGGTCCCAAAGCCCCGGGACCTGCGAGGTGCCAGCATTTTCCTCCCTTCTCAGTGGGGCGAGCAGCTCATTAAATCTTCCCGGCGAGGTGATTTTATTAGGAGCTGCCAGGCCCAGAGATTTAGTGCCCCATTCCTCACCTGCCCTCTCGCTGCTGCTTATCCCTTTCTATCCGTTAATGGCCTTTCCTCGTGTTATATAATCCTGTCAGGAGAGTGAAAACGTCTCTCAGGGCCGTCCGTGGGGTGTAGATCAGCCGGGCCGTGGCGCTGACAGCGCCGAGTGTTGGCCGCCTGTCCTGCGGTAATTGCCAGCACGCGCCGGGAAGGTGTGAGATTTAATGAGGTCATCAAGCAGAATGGCAGCAGCCCGGTGTCTGTTCCATTAACATTCAGGAAACCCGCGTTGGGAGGGACGATGAATTTCAGCAGCTGAGCAGAAATGACCCACTCGGCCGTTCAAGACTTCCCGGGGGAGCGGCGGGGCCGGGAGCACCTCTGCCATTGCTGCAGCAAAGGAACTCCTGTGTGCCCTCAAAGCTCGGCTCATGGGGCACCGAGCTGAGTTCAGCCCCAGAACCACGCTCTGAAAGAGGGAGAAGAGAGGCTCTGCAGATAATTTCGCTTTGAGAGGGGTGAGAGCGAATATTCCCATCAAAGCCGGTGCGCGCTGGCGGCAAAGAGCTCAGTGCTGGCGGCCGGGTTACAGCGAGCTCCAGTGCAGAGCCCCAAACCAACACCAGTGAAGTCAAATAAACTAAAAAATAAAATTTAGAAAAGAAAAACAGAGGTTCTGCCTTCCCCACACAAGCGTTTTCCCCTCAGAGCAGTCACAGCCCCCCTTTATTTGGTCCCATCATGTCCGCAAGCTCCGGGCAGTTTCTGAAGCCACACCTGGACACAAACTGACCTTGACCCCCCTCCCTCCCCTGTGAAGCAGCAGCTTCCCCCACACCCCACGAGGTCCCGGCCCTTCCCACAGTACAGATCCAAGGTTTCCCCTTGAGACTCAGCACCGAGAAGTGCCTGAACCACTGCTGTCGCTCCTGTGAGGACTGGGACATCTTGGGGTAAAAAAATCTGACTTTTAAAGGTGCTAATTAGCAGCTGAGCTCTTCTGAGAAATGTCACCCTATTTGTGGGTGACAAACACCTCTGAGAGCAGGACCCTCGATTTCCTCATCCCCATTTCATGCATGTACAGATAAATTTTCCCCCTCATTACCTGGAATCGTTCGGGTTTCCTGCTCAGACACTTGCCCACGGCTAGCAATTATTTACTGCTCATTATCACGGTCTCCTGTCAGATTCGGGGAGCTGGGACTGAGCAGGAAACAAGGAACAGAGATCCTGGGCTTATGGAAACACCACCAACATTAAAATGCAAGGGAAGAAGAAGTACCTTAAGCTCCTACTCGATTTACAAACTTCCCGAGGAGTGACAACCGTTCCTGAAAGGATTTGTTACCATCAGACCAATTTAAGGGGCTGTGACAGTGCTGAAACCTCTGCATTTAACATTTATGGGGAAAGAACTTCACAGTTTTGCTTCGTAGAAAGTCAATTAAATTTTGACTTTGGGAAAGGTGCTGTGATTTCCTTCCCTGCGTCCCGTCCTTCGCTAATTATTTCTGTGTTTAATTCTCCCTGCCAGGGAACGCGCTCGGAGCTCTGTGCAAACAGGAGGCTCATTAAAGCCCTGCTCCAGAGTTCATGGAGATTACAGATGTGCCCCAAAAATGGCTGCTGCTCTTTAAACAGCACGTTTCCCCCCGATCCTCCTTGAGGAATGGGTCCCACCCTGGCTCGTTTTCCCAAACAGCCGCCGGGTCCGTCAGGAGCTATCACAGACGAGCACGGCCCATTTTTTCCCCTGCTTATTTTAGTACCTGGTGCTTTTAGAGATGCAGAAAGGTAATGAGGCAGCAGGGGTTGTTATTGGGGACCCTGCTGGAGGGACGAGGGGCTGCCAGGGCAGCAGCCTCACCTCGGGCTAGCTGGAATTGGAATTTTGGGGGAAAATTAATAACTGGTCGTGAGCCCAGTTGGGAAATGCTGCCTGTGCCCTGCAGGGCTGGAAATGTCTTCTGACATGAATACAAAAAGGGGAGGAGGAGTTACCTGGGCAGAGCAGGAAGCACCTGGAACAAGAACCTTCCTTCCTGGGCCGGCTCTGCACAGCCCCACTCGTTCCTCTGGGAGACTTTCAGCGTTCAGAGGCGGTTCAGGATTAACGAGGCAAAAGCCCTCAGTCAAGAAGCAATTTCAGAGTACATTTCTAATTCCACAGAGTTCTGTAGGTGAACTCATCCAGCCCCTGCTGACCCTTTTGTTTTGGGGGATGATTGGTGCCGGTGTTTTGCCCGAGGGGTGCCCTTGAGCAGGGGCAGTCTGGAAGGGCGTTGCTGGCCCAGGGACTGGACTCAGGCCCGAGGAGGACGAGCACACAGATCAGGAGCAGAGCACGTGCCCTGCGACGTTTGAGTTGGAAACCTCACGTGGTTTGCATTTAGTCTGTGGAACTCAGTGGATGAAAAAACCATTCTCGAATTGAGAGGAGATTTTAAAGCTGTTAAGCACATTTTTCTTTCCCTTTTTTACTGGGCAAAATGCATTTAAAGTGAGGCTGCACAGCCTGTGACTGCGAGCTGGGCTGGCAGGAATTGCTGACCTCCCCCATTATGCACATTTACACAGCTGGACACATCTGTGGGAGCCACATCAAGAAAATTCACATGAACTGGGACTCAAAATAAATTATTTCTATTCCCAGCTCAGCTGCAGAAATCAAGAGTGACTTGAGCACCTTTCCTCCAACAGAGGGGACATTTCCCCACATCACAGAGGTTTAACAAGGCTCGAGTTCTTTTACCTCACATCATGGGTGTATCAGAGACAATCTCCCCAATCCCTCCTTCCGTGCCGAGCTCCGACTGGGTTAAATGCATTCATTCCTTCAGAACTTTCCTGCCCGTCATCCACCAGGCTCAGAACCACCAGGGAAACGTTGAAATGAAGGGTTTTTACTCCCTCCCCAACAGTTGTGTTTGTGGGAAGCCTTCACTGCGCTGGGCTCGGGGAGAGGCTGGTGCCAGGCACAGTCACACGGGATCAGGGCTCCAGGAAAACTCGGGGATGAGACAGACACAGCTCCTTCTGCTCCCACTCTGCCTCCAGTCACCCACCCTGTGTGTCAGCAAACCTTGCTGTTGTTGTCACAAGCAGCCCCAGCACTGAACTCTGCCTTGTCAGGACAGCTTCCTCACTCATAAATACTGCAAGCACAACCAAAGGCTGCTTATGAAAGATTGATTCCTCACAGTTCATTGACCCTTCCTCCGAGGCCTTTTATTCAAATTAGAGTAAACCCATCCTAGAAATCCGAGCATGAATTGTTAATGTGCCAGGCTCCTGAAACGCGGGGTCCTCGAGGAGCAGAGATCCAGGGCTGGCAGAGGGACACAGCACGGCAGGAATTCAAGGCAATCAGCAGGGCCTAAACGTGTTAATTGTCACACTCAGAGCTGAACTGGGACCCTTAATGGCAGAGGGGATGGCTCCGTCCCTGCCCACAGCATCCCCTTGGCAGCCTGGGACAAACCCCAGCTGCTCATCCCGGCTGCACAGGATTGTCCAAACCCGGACCCCTGAGCACATCCAGGCAGGAGAAATCCAACAGGTTTCCCTCCAAGAGCTCTGGAGACAACCAGGAAATGCTGAGCAGATGTCACAGCTTCCCAGTGCCGCCGTCTGCCGCCATCCTTCGCGGCTCCCAACGTGCAGTGCTCGTTTCAGTGTTTGATTTTAATGAATCCGTTCAGGAGTTATTAAAATCACTGCCCCTCCTGCCAGGCAGCAGAGTGGCTTCACTCAAAGACGAGATTGCAGCTCAAGTCCGGGGGCTGCAGCTCGAGTGGCAGAGAGTGAGAGCTGTGGCACTTCTAACCTGTCATGGAGAGGGCTCCACAGGGGAGAGCCCCAAAGGACAGCCAAGGACCAGGAAAGGAGGGAAATCCGGACTCTCTGAAGGGGCACGAGCTGAACTCTGCTCCGGGGGGAGACAGACTCGGGCTGGGACAAAGAAAAGACAATTAATTGCTCTGGCTCCTGCGCGGTGCCCGCTGACGAGCTCGCTACAGCCACGAGGAAAAGCAACACCAAACAGGTTTGTTGGGGCGTTTTTTCCCTCTCATCATTGACACTCATTTAAATATTCAGCAGCGCGAGTGTTCTGCCGTGGAGTCCCGTCACGCCACAGAAACACCGGCTGCGCTCACCTCTCGGATTTCCCAGCAGAAATAACACGAGTCTGGTGTGAGCTGAACATTTGCGATAAGCAAACCTGGTCCTGCTGCCGCTGCTCGGGAGCCGAGACCGGAGCGCCTCGATTCCCCGAGCGGCTGCAGCTCCCGCCCCTCTGCAGGGACCGAAACCTGCCCCGCTGCACCTGCGCTCCCTCACCGCCCGAATTCCGCCCCGACAGCCGCCCAGAAACAGCCCGGGAACGCCCAGGGTTCAGGACTGGCGGCAGGAGCTGGGCTGGGGATGGGCAGCGCTCTCTGTAACACCCCAAACGCCAGGAACACAGAAAATCCCCGGACCCAGAGCAAGGCACGGCGCTCCTGCTGTAACCCAGGCACAGGAAAACACCATTTCTGCTCCTGGAAGCATCCATCGCTCCAGTGCCCCCGGAGGGGCCGTCACTGCTGCTCCAGGCTGGCAGCTGGCAGAGGGGGAGGCACAGGGGGAACGCAGAGGAGACGGGGGAGAAGCTGCCAAGGAGATGCAATAAATTCATTTTTCCAGCACAGGACCAAGCTTGGCGTTAAATGTCAAGTGCTGGATTAGCAGCTGGGGGGGAACAAATCTCAGTTTCAGCCTCTGAAATTCAAAGTCGATTGGGCCAACTAAAAGGCTGGAGGAGGCGGCACCTGGGAGTGAATACAAAAAGAATTTCAGGGGTAGCGTCTTCTCCCCTGCCCCAAAATTCAGGTAAAAGTGTTGCCCTGCAGAGGCTCAGCTGGGTCCCTTCTATCCTTGTCCCTTCCCTGTCCTTGAATTTCTCCTTCCAGGTGGAAGTGAAGAGCCTGGAGAGGCTGAGCTTTGCAGAGCCTGCTGCTGTTCCCAGCGCAGCACCGAGCCCGGCCCGAGGCGATGCTGCTCTGCACGCAGCAAATGCCAAGAAAATTAAAACTTTCTTCCTTTCTAACTTGTTTTTTTTCCCCCCATTGAAATTCAGCATCCACTCCAGCGGAGCTCTGCGCTGCTGGGTGACCTTTGTGTGACATTTGCTTTGCTCGGAGCACCAGGAGGGACCAGCCCAGCCCCTGCAGGGAGGGAAGGACTGGGGGGAGCTGGACCTGGGGGTCTGGGATGGATCCTGAAATCACAGCCTCGGACACAAGGACAAGGCTCTGGCTGCCAGGTTTGCCAATCATTCGTCACCACACCAGCACAATTCCACCTGGGACAGCTCCAGAGCCGCTGGATTCTGGGATCAGGGCACCTCGCTGGTGGCACCAGATAAAAGTGACAACGGTTTAGTACAGGTGCCAAAGAAGAGTCACCTCAGAGCCGATCAGCTTTGTGTGTTTAATGTATTTAACCTTGATTTGTTCTGCTTCCAAACTCCTAAAGCCAACAATTGATTCCTCCTGCTTAAAACAGGAAAGAGACAAAAAGCACACGAGTGGTAGAGCAAACCCCAGCAGAGCCATCCATGGAACAACAGAGAGAAGAATAATCCACTTTCCAAACTTTTGTAAGTCATAAATGGGTTGGTGTTTGGAGAAGTTCTGCAGGATTCTTGATTTTTAAAAAAAAATATAATTAGAAAATGAAACCTTTCTAGCAGTTAGCTCTCACAGTTTGGGGGTTTAAAATACTTTTGTAAATAGAATTATCTGCTTCAGAGACATTAAACCCACCAGTGGAATCTCTTGCGTTACCACACCGTGAACATCTGACCTCCAGCATGGGGAAATAATGAAAAATTAATGGATCCAGATGTGCCAGCCCTTCCAATGGCAGATGTTCATTTTACACACCATTTAGAAATCCCCAGTGCATCGGAGTACATGAGGATAAACGATGGAATAATGGGAAGAGAGGGAATAGTGCTGGGGAGTGAAATCTGCACCTTCCCAGGGGGCGGAGACGCAGGGAGGGGCAGGAGAGCACACCACGAGCGCGTCCCCTTTCTGTGGCAGCAGCTCGAACTCGGGGCCTTCTCTCAGGGCACTGCTGGGCTTGTCCCCCACACCTCCACCCAGTCCTTCCCTCAGGCACTGCCCTGCCTTGCTGCTGGGGTTTTCCTGGGTGAAAGAGCCCCCAGCAAACCCCTGAGGCAGGACAGAGCCCAGGGCCACGCGTTTCTCCTGTGGCACAGCCGGGGCTCGCGGGAGGTGCCTTGTCCTGTTAGAGCAGAGCCCCAGGGCTGAGCAGACAGGAGGACACGCAGTGCCCGAGCCAGCCAGCCCAGGGGGCAGGAGATGGTGGGGACAGTGCCCTGGCAAGGCTCGTCCCACCCTGTGCTGCTCACTCAGCATTCAGCAGGTGGACACGAACTGCAGAGACTTTATTTACCCGCTTTATGGGCAGTAACACAAANGGGGCCCGGGGCCGGCCGGCCCAGGGGGGGGGAGTGGGGGGGCACAGTGCCCGAGCCAGCCAGCCCAGGGGGCAGGAGATGGTGGGGACAGTGCCCGAGCCAGCCAGCCCAGGGGGCAGGAGATGGTGGGGACAGTGCCCTGGCAAGGCTCGTCCCACCCTGTGCTGCTCACTCAGCATTCAGCAGGTGGACACGAACTGCAGAGACTTTATTTACCCGCTTTATGGGCAGTAACACAAAGATTTATCCGTCCCCAGAGGGAGAAAAACGAGGGGGAAAAAAAAAAAGCCAAATTTCTCAGCTGAGATTAGAGAGGAATAGGGAAGGGGCAAATCCTCGGAGCACAAACAGATTGCACTATTTATATATGAAAATGTTTTCTGCATCTATAAACTTACCGTGCCCAAGCACTTTAATTAATTGCAGGGGTTGCCATGGTAACCTCCCTAACTCAATTACAGCTCTGCAGAGAGGTGAGCGTGCCTGTGACAGAGCAGGTGCCTCGTGCCGAGCCTGCAGTGGGGAGCAGGGCTCACGGACAGGGCAGCACGCTGGGGTCGGGCAGGAGGGGCAAGGGCTGCTGCAGACCTGACCCGCAGCGTCCCAACAACTCAAATCATCGCGGTCCCACCCTCTCCGCAGCCCTCCGAGGGATCACACAACACGGGAGCGCCGTGAACAGATTGGTGCCAAACTGTCTCACTAAACACAGCTGATTTCCCTGGCTCCAGCCCGGGCTGGGCAGAGCGGCAGCCTGACAGGCGGAGAGGAGATTTTGGGGAGGGAACTGCAGCTCCTGAGGGGCTCAGGGAGCCCCAGGGCTCCGGGTGAGGGGGACACAGGTCCCACAGAGGGACCTCAGCAGGTACAGCTCCACTGCCCGGCCCTGAGGATGTGCTCTGCTGCAGATCCTCCCTCCGACACTGCCGGATTCAGCCTCTCCCTCGTGCCCCAGCTCCCACCTGTAAGGTCAGGGCAGCACCTCCTGGTTCCCAAACAGCTCCAAAATTATCATCAGCTCCGAGGGTGAGGTCTGTTGGAGGGTTCCTATCAGAGTAATGATCACAGCAGTTACTGTTCACTCCAAGGCTCTCAAAGGCCTCATCCCTCCCCTGCACCGCATCAGACAAACCATCTGCATCACAATCAGCGTCTGCCTCCAGACGGCTCCAAAGCAGAGGCAATGACCCCTCTTTGTGCCACAGATCCGAAGGATCAACGGGAAAAGAAAGGCAGGAAAAAGAGCAGGGAGAAATGACATTTCCTCGGCATTATCACCTGAAATCCGGGCAATGATAACCTTTCCATCCATTGTGAAAAGTCACCTGCCACGTGAACGGGCTCCGTTCTCCCCACACCTGCTCTGCTCTTATCTTCGTTCCTCTGGCACCTTTTCCAGGACTCGTGTGACAAAAGGGACCCTGCCACTCCAGCTCACGTGTCTGTCACCCCCTGTCCTGAACGTGGCTGTGGCAGGGTGTTCTTTTGTCCCCCTCCAGGTCCTGTCACTCGAGTTAAGTGTCCTTTTCTCCCATTTTAAATTAAATGCCTTGTTAGGTACCTCTAAAGGTGTCTCTGGTGAGACTCTGTGATATTTCTTCCCCTCTCTGCCCCCATCCTTCAAGGTCACGGACAGAGACTTCAGCTTGTTTCTTAAAGGTTAAATGCAACTTCCAGAAGAGGAGCTTGAACTTTGGAGAGCGGAGGCAGAGAAAAAGCGGCCCCCTCAGAGAATACAAATTGTTCTGCGAGCAGCAGCTGGACAGAAAACAGCAGCTCCCATCCCGAGCAACAACTTCATCTGTCTGTGCAAACCCAGCGCTCCTTCCCTGCCTTTGCAGAGCAGGAACTTGCCAGAGGCTTTTTTCTTTCAGCAGAGCCCCCCGCCGGCTGTGCCCGCGCTCCCTGAAGGATGCACAGAGTTAACTCTTCAGAGCTGGCATCTCCAGCCTGGCAGGCGAATGGATGCTCCCTCAAAGTCACAGCACTCAGAGGATGAACGAATTTTGCTTTGCTCTTCACCAGGCACCTTCAATCACAAATTCCTGCTCGGTTTCCTGCACCCCTCTTATCCTCCTGGGGCTGGGATTAGCCCAGTTCAGAGGATCCCACTCTTTAGGAAAGGTTTTTAGTTCATTTTTCGTTCTCTGCTTTTTTTTCTTCCCGTGCCCATCCACTTTGCTGGGTTTACAAGAGAGAACTGCACGAATTCCCGGGGTTTTATGCTCAGGGATGTGTTTTCCCCAGGCTGCCAGTGCCAGGCTCCCCTGGCTGATGTTCTCCCACTCTGAGGGAATCCTGCCCACAGCCCCAGCTCGTGGGTCCACACTTGTGCAAATGCCCCCTCAAACGAGAGCCTGGAACGACAGAAATCCCGAATTTCTCCAGTTAAATCACAAACAGCAGGTTTTATAGGGAGAAATTGGCCAAGCAGCTCCAAGTCCCCTAAGTGGGCTCTACTGCACTGAGGCTGGGTTTATAACACATCCAGAATTTTCTCCAGTCTGTCGAGGCTCCATCTTTAGAAGTATTTTTTTTGTTGCTCCTCAGCCCTGTGCTGACACAGTCGTGCTAAGTGGATGTGATTTTTGCCTTGGCAGGGTTTGTGCAGGCCGAGGCTGGCAGGGAATGAATCCCTGGCTCCCCGGCAGAGCAGCAGCCTCTGGGGGCCGGGATTATCAAGGTTAGTTTAGCAGCAAGCTCTGCTCGAGCGCATCAGACATGACTGGGCATCTCCAAGGGCCAGCCAGCACTGCTGAGGAATTCCAAAAACATCCTCCTGCAAAGCACAGCCAGGGAGAGATGCTGCTCTCTCCGTCCCAGTTTGGGTTAACCAGTTAAAGGCACAGCTAAGCCGTGGTCGGTGCCCACTGCGGGGTGCAGTTGTTTCTGCAGATTCAGAGTTTACAATTCCTTGATTAAGTTACATGGGATTTCTCCTTATCTCCAGCTGATGGCTGCACTGGAATCGCCGGTGAAAAGAGCTGCAGGATCTTTCCACAGATGTTTAATACCTATTTATATGTGTAAATATGTGTGTAAAAGAGACACTGCGTTAAAACAGGGACAAAAGTGGTAAATCAGACACTTCCCCTTTCCAGTTCTCATTATTCGAGAGCGAGGGAGAGCAGTGGACCAGAAACAAACCTCACAAAGCCCAGGATGTGTTCTGTGCCATTTGCTGAGCAGCAGCAATCAGAGATCAAATTCCAAACAGATAAAAAACCAAAACCAAGCTCACACACCGAGAAAGTTCCACCTTTGCACGGATTTAAGGCAGGAAAAGAAAAATTGACCTTGCTTCAAGGCATGAATCGACCTCTAATGGATTAGGATTTTTCCTGTGAGCAGGTCTTAATTAAGAACTGCACAAAATCACTTTGCAACATCGCAGTGAGTGGCAGCAACTCCTGGGGAGTTATTAAATTGAAGTGCTGCCGACTGGATCGGGAGTGTGGCCACTCCCAGGCCACCCGAGGGGTCAGCTCCTCACAGGGCTCCAGCAGGTCGCAGTCCCTGGTGGCTTTGGAAAAACCAAAGGGGACAAATCCCCCCTCCAACTGCTCTGCCCTTCCCTCCCCCGTGGTGTTCCCGGAGCTGTGCAGCCAGGGAGTTGTAGAGACATGGAATGGGGGGTGCAGGGCCCCCCCCNCTGGCACGGGACACGCCTGGCAGCCCAAAGACACCAGCTCTGCTCTCACGCCCCCTCTCCTCACGTCTCCTCTCCTCCTGCTGCCCGGGTTCACCTCCCAGGGGAGATCAGAGGAGGAACCAGCACTCACTGCCAGCCCTCCCGAAGGCGCTGGTGAAAGCATCCCAGCACAGCACGGCCCCGCTGCGGCTGCTGCACAGCCCGTCTGCTCCTGGTCACGCCCTGGGCAGCTCCGGGAAGGGCTCAGACCGGGCACACCAGGGCTGTGCCCGTTTACACCAGCGCAGGTCGTGGCCGTGCTGGTCAGAGGCGTTCCCTGGACACCATCCCTGGGACAGTCACTCCCTGGAGCACCGACAGCCTTCGTGTTTCACCAGGAAACTCGGAGAAGGAAGTGCAGAGATACTGAGAATCCAGCTAATGCCACGGGAAAAGGTCACAGAGGAAGCTGAGATCACAGGCAGTGTCAGGATTATCCCTCTTCCATCTCTATTTCAGCTCTGTTTTTTTTATAAAAAGCAAAAACTGTGGAAACTCGAAGCTTAGCACTGAAAGGTAGACGCTCATCTGCATCAACAGCACCGCCCTTGGAGCACCAATCTCTGGATCTAAACCTCTCTGTGAACCTCACCCTTGATCCCACACTTTGATTCAGTAAAGAACGATATGCACAGCATCATCTGTGGGCTTTAAAGGGATTTTCAGCCAAGGCAGTGAACAGCTCTGCAGGAATTGTCTCCCCTCAGCTGGAACAAAGGCAGGTGTGGGCAGGATCCTGTGGGCAGTGCCAGCGACCCCAGAGCTGACCCTGTTGGGGCTGACCTTGTTGGGGCTGACCCTTTTGGGGCTGACCCTGTTGGGGCTGACCCTGTGAGGGCTGACCCTGTTGGGGCTGACCCTGTGAGGGCTGACCCTGTTGGGGTTGACCCTGTGAGGGCTGACCCTGTGAGGGCTGACTCTGTTGGGGCTGACCCTGTTGGGGCTGACCCTGTGAGGGGTGACCCTGTGAGGGCTGACCCTGTTGCACACCAGCTTCTGGATGCATTTAACCCAAATTCTCCCTGCTCTGATGAATGATCTGCTCCCCACCAGAGAGCCACTGAGAGCCTGTTTGGGACAATAAATATGCCAATAAAGATCCCACCAACAATAACCCCTCCAGACCATTTAACAGCTGGGGAAAGCTTAATCGATGATTTTTTTCACCCCCTTCTTTTGTCAGCAGCTCTTCAGAGGAAATAAACATTCCACCAGCCCCTTTCATAAATCGAGTACAAGCAATGCTTTCTTTTTTTGTTGTTTTTTAAAATAACAGTCCCCCAGTAAATAGTTTTAAAAAGACAGGCCCACAGTGGGATGCAATTTATTGTTCAGGCTCACACCTCACACCACTTAACTACTCCACAGGAGTAAATTCCCTCTTCATGGCAGCTGCCAGCTGATGACCTTTACACCACAATTTTCCCCAAACTTCTGAGAGGCCCCCAGATTTCCTTCAGGAGATGCTGAGCCGGTGTTTGGGTGATACCATCTGAAATGATGGTGCTGCAAAATTGTTTTCATGGGACCCTCCCAGGGAGATCCTGGTGCGTGGTTTACACTCCTGGCTGGACAAACCACGGTGGAAGTGCAGAAGGAGTAATAAAATAATGTAACCCTGACGTTCCAAACTGCAGGGGGAAGGAAGCATTTCCAGCATATCCTTAATGTTAAAAGCATGTTTTCCATTTTCACTGAAGTCAGTCTTTTGTAAAACACATTAATCATCTGTCACGCGGGCGTCGGGGTATCCAAGGGAACCCCGAGCTGGGATCTCATTCCAGGCTGCCCAGGTACCACAAAGAATCATCATTAGCTCCCAAAAAACCTTAAACAAATGCAGAGACCAGAGAGGGTGGGGAGGGAAGAGCAACTGGTGAGGAAACCTGGCAAGAGCAGCCCCGGATTCCGGAGTTATTCCTCGCGTGCCTCACACCCAGAGCCAGGTGATTACAGGAACAGATGTAGAGCTCTGGAAAGCCAATGAATCAATGCACAGTTAAATTACACAGCCCGTGGAAATCAATGGGAGCACAAGATGTAACACCAGGATATAAAAATCCGGCAAACAGTAAATAAAGCAGAGCCGTATTTAGGGTCTGCCTTGTTATTTATCTGAGCAGGGCTTGGGCACATTGTTCACACCTGAGTAAAATCACTACCAAAAATGAAAGCCCACAGTGCACCTCTCCCATCTCCCATTTTCCCCTTAAATGCCAAATATCCTCACATTTACAGCAGTTTCCTTCACACACCTCAGAGGTTCTGAGGGCAGCACCCTCCCCTTGCTCCTCTCCCCCAGAGACGCCAGTGCAGGATAACAATTCCCTGAGGATCAGGGCTGGAGGGGCTGGAGAGCCCTGGCAATCAAATCAGCCCAAATGATGCACCCACTTCAGGTGGAACATCATCTCCAGCATCTCAGAGTTATTGTTTTAAATCCTGCTTTTTCTTTGCTTCCATTTCTTTTTCAAGACAAAGGAAGAGAAAGAGAGCTGCAGTCAAATTAATGTGTATTTATAGCAGGCATTGATTGCACTATTTATTCGTGCTCTTTCTGGCAACTCGAATCAGCCCCATGTCCTTAAGGGGCTCAATTTCCTCCTCACTCATCACCTGGAGCATTTTCCCCAACTCTCTGAGCGGCTCCGTGGTCGCACTGATTGGGGTGGGAGAACTCCTCTCCACACACCTCCGTCCCTCTCAGCGCTCCTGAAGAGGCCACGAGCTTCCTGCGGGACATCTGAAAGGATTTTTGGGTGTTCTGCTTGGAGAAGGCACCGTTCATCTCCCCCCATCCCCCAGGGAATGGCCAGTGGGAGGTTCAGGGCTCCTGGGTAATTCCCAGCCCGGATTAAAGCCACATCAGGCCCCTTTTCCCTGTCTCTGCAGCACAAACTCATTTTCCAGGTTCAGAAGCCTCTGGAATGTTGCCGAAAGAAGAAAGGACCGATGGTTTCAGCAGCTCTGGCTGGTCTGCAGCACTGGCATGGTGCAGCACTGGTTTCTGCAGCTCTGGCCCAG
Organism: Oreocharis arfaki; assembly: GCA_013398015.1. Classification (NCBI taxonomy): domain Eukaryota; kingdom Metazoa; phylum Chordata; class Aves; order Passeriformes; family Paramythiidae; genus Oreocharis; species Oreocharis arfaki. The sequence continues at coordinate 17,092 of VZRR01000281.1, forward strand.
CCCCCCCAGTGCTGCAGGCTGGCACAAGGGCGGCCCTGCCTGCACAGCCCCGGCCCCAGCGGGAGCAGAATCCCAGATTTCCGTGGCTCCCCACGCCTGGAGCAGCAAACCCTGTCCAGTCCAGAGCTGAAGGGCTGAAGCTCAGCAGCAGTGGCTGCTCCTTTGCCCCGCTCAGCTCACACCCCCTGAATCCATCCCCTGGGTGCACAGCAGAGCTCCTGGAGCCTGTCCTCATTATCATTTCATAAACTGCAGGCTTTAAGGCTTGTTTGTGTTACAGCTGCTGCCGTTAAGGTAACGCTTACCCCGAAGCTTTCATAAAACTTTCAGAGCTGCTATTATTTTTAACCTGCTTGCCAGAGGCGAATCTTCCAGGAGGAGGCAGCTGAGTTCCTCCTGGCAGGACAGGCTCTGCGTCCTCAGCAGGGCCGGCAAAGTGCAAACCAGTTCCCCCTGCCAGGGCCACCGGGGCAGAACTTTGGCTCAGTGGTGACCAACACAGATCCACCGACATCAACGGCCAAGGAGAAAAACGACGGGAGAATGAGGCAGCTCCCCACGTGACAGCGGGGTGTTTTTATCCATCCTGGGCTAATACCTCCTGCTCTTGTTATGAGCCACTCGCAGATCCTCCAAATTCATCATTTAATTCCAACTGCCCTGCAGAAATAGCAGGTTCTTTCGAAAACTCAATTTGAAAGATCATTAAAACATACAAAAGACTTTATCTGTTGGGGGAAAAAAACCCTGTGTATACAGAGGAGGGGGGAGAGGGAGCTCACACATGGAAAATGACAGCGTTTTCCACCTGAACCTCTTCAGCTGGAGTTGCTAAGTAACCATGACACACCACTGTGCATTCTCTGCAGCCTCTGGTCTGAGCCTGACAGGCTGATTAATTCTTCCGAGTGCCCAACCTGCACCGTCAGTGTTTTAAATACTTCAGCATTTACCTGGACAGGAAGGGAGGGGGGGGTCGGGAGGAAGGAGCAACAAAACAAAACAAAACAAAACAAGAAAAGCTACAAACCAAACCCCAAACCCATCTGTAATTTATAAATCAAGTTTTATTACCGGGCTGTCATATTTAGACAGGAAACCAAACTCCACTGGCACAGAGAAGGTGATCTATGGAGTGGCTTCTCCCTCCAATATCGGTGCCTCCCACACCAGTAAATCCATTTCCCCAGCCTCCAAAGGACACACGTTTAATTATGGATCCTGTGTGGCAGTGTTTGGAAAGAGACAGTGGAAGAAAAGCCTCCATGTCACTGCTCTGCCCTCTGAGAGCCCCATTCCCGTGGCAGGGAGATTGAAGTCAGCAGAGATCCATCCCCGTGTCAGAGCTCACGTGAACCAAACCCTCTGGACCTCTGTTTGTGCTGCAAGGGGTCCCCGCTCCCTGTGACAGCTGAGCAGGACATTCATTAACACAGGGAGCAATAATCACTGGGTGATTCCTCACCCTCACAGCTCGGGGAGAGCCAGGCAGGGCTCCCAGTGTGACTGCACCGCTTTAAGGAATCCTGGGTGGAAGGAAAGGGTCACAGACCCAAACTTCTGCTCTCTAATGCAGCCAGGACCCCAGAACTGGCTGAGAGCTCCCACCTCGCGCTTCCCAAAGAAATCTTCCCTTTTCCCAAAGAAACCCTTGTGTTTCCCAGAGAAATCCTCCCTTTTCCCAAAGAAACTCTTGGGTTCCCAAAGAAATCCTCCCTTTCCCCAAAGAAACTCTTGTGTTTCCCAAAGAAATCCTCCCTTTTCCCAAAGAAACCCTTGTGTTTCCCAAAGAAATCCTCCCTTTTCCCAAAGAAACCCTCTCGTTTCTCCAGAACCACGGGTAACAAAACCAGAACCCCCTTTGTGTTCCCGTTGTAACGCAGTTGTGTCATGTTTGCTAAGTGCAATTTGACTTGATTGACTAATTAGGCACTGCAGATTACCGGTCTTGGAGCAATCAATCTGTCTGGTCACATTAAATATTTCCTCTTTTAACTCTGAGGAACTTTTTGGGAGACCGGAGGCTGCCGCCTGAGGCATCTGCACGTGGCCAAGGGTCACTGGGGACACTCCCACGCCGGTGGTGACCTCTGGTATTCAGTGCCTGATGAGTGCCTGAGTTCTGCTTCTCCATCTGCATTCAATTTCCATCAGACACGCGCAATAACCCACGGAATATGTTCTCCCTCCTCACTCTGAGCGCACTGAGAGGTTCCCGAGTGCTTCCTCTAAAGCCTTTCACCTGTTTTACCTGCCCCCCCTCCATGCTTTATCCTTGCAAACACCGAGTACACGGCGTTAAATCCTCAGCACAGATGCTGCAAATCACCTGAGCTCGGGCGTGTTTTGTGCATCTCCTCGGGGTAATGAAGGAGCTCAGAAAAGAAATAATTCATTTACTGCAGCTGCAGGTGAGAGCCACAAGGTGCCTTTAACTGAGCAGAGCTGGGGGTGCACGCGGGTGCCAAACTGTGCAGCGCTGAGCACGCTGCAGTCCTTGGCTGCCTTCATGTTAAATTAATTCATCAGAAGATAATTAAACATCCCGGACATACTTGTGTTCAATAAGTGGGACATGCCTGGTTTTCCTCCACGTGAGTTCCTCCTGATGAAGCACTTTCTGCTGCGCCATGGAAATAAAACCGAGTCTCTTGGTGGTTCAGTGCAGATCCAGCAATTAACTCCTCTTCTCCGAGATTTTGTTTTAGAAGTTCAGTTTCACAAAGGAGAAAGAAAACCAAAAAAACTTAATTTAAGTCTCTGTGTGATAACTGATAATGATTTTATTTCACTCCCACTGGGGCAGCATGGGAAGTGTATTTTAGGCCAAACCCAGAGTGGTTAATCCAAATACCTTCAGTGCCCAAGTGAAGGTTGCAGATAAAGGGGGGATGGCTGCTCCCTCTCTATCCTCCTTCACCTTCACATAATTCAGCTTTTGGAGAGCTCCTGGTCACTGCAGAGCTCTCCCAGCTTCCCTTCTGGGTGGAACACACTTCTGGCTGCCTCCACCGCTCCGACACTTCCTGGGGACACATCTTCCTTTTTTCTGGGTTAAAAAATGTGATAGTTGCAAACCAGCAGAGTGCAACTGGAGAGGAGTTTAGCCCAGGGAAGTTTATGACCAGAACAGGCAGGTGGAAACGGATCAAAAGCAGTTGGGTGAGGCAAAGGGATGTGAAACAAGCACTGAACGAGGTGTTTGAGCCCCGTCACCCACTGCTGTGGTTTCAGGAGGAGAGAACCCGTTCTGGGAAAAGCTGGGCTGCTCTGCCAGGTCAGATTCCTCCATTTGTGCCAATGGTTCCTCTGTGCCTGGGCTTCCTGACTACCGACGTCCCCACAACGATTAAACCAGGCACATCTTGCAGGGCTGCTCAGGATTACTCATTTTCAGACAGCTGCTTCTTCTGACACTTTTCCTGGTGCTTAATGAGGAAATTCCCTTCGAAGCAGCAGCACCAGGATGAGGAGAGAAGCCCACCTGCACCACAGTGAGCTCTGTGCCCCATTTTCCTCGGTATCCGGTGTAAAGACACACGAACTGTAAATGGAAACCTTCACAGAGTGTGTCCAGAATGGCAGTGAAGGCAGTCACAGGGTTCTGAAGGCAGTCACAGGATTCTGGAAGCAATCACAAGATTTTGGAAGCAATCACAGGATTCTGAAGGCAATTACAGGATTTTGAAGGCAATCACAGGATTCTGAAGGCAATCACAAGATTTTGGAAGCAATCACAGGATTCTGAAGGCAATCACAAGATTTTGGAAGCGATCACAGGGTTTTAGAAGCAATCACAGGATTCTGAAGGCAATTACAGGATTTTGAAGGCAATCACAGAATTTTGGAAGCAATCACAGGATTTTAGAAGCGATCACAGGATTTTGAAGGCAATCACAGAATTTTTGCCATCAAGCACTGGGTGCAGCCCTAGTGGTGGTGCTGCTGCTGTCCGTGGCACAGCCTTTGCTGCACCCCGTGCCGGGCTCCAGGACTCGAGCTGGGGAGCCAGGCAGGGCTTGGGAACTGGAAACAGCAGCAGGAACGGGGCTGGGAGTTCATCGTTCCCCCGGCACGGCCTCAAACCAGGCACTGCCACTGGAACTGCCGGGGAAAACCCAATCCCTCAGCTCCTGGGCCCCTCAGCTCCTGGGCCCCTCAGCTCCTGGGCCCCTCAGCTCCTGGGCCCCTCAGCTCCTGGGCCCCTCAGCTCCTGGGCCCCTCAGCTCCTGCGCCCCCCAGCTGCCCAGCCGTGGGTGCAGAGCGCTGCAGGAGGGTGGAGGATGAGTTCAGAGCTGAGCCCCCGAGCCCAGCCCTGCTCCCGTTCCCCTCTCTGGCTGACGGGGACAGCGAGTGCTCATCCCACACCAGGGGCTCTCCAGGACCCTCATGGCCTGGCAGGACCAAACCCCGGATCCCTCGCAGCCCAGCGCTCCCCAAAAGCACGGAGCACCGGCTCTGTCTCTCACCTCCCACCCACTGCTGGCGGCTCGGCCAGGGCATCCCTGGCATTGCCGGGTGGAAAAACCGATTCCAGCCCATCCATCGTCGGTGTTTCCCCCCTCCCACTCCCCTCAGTTTGCATCCCTGGATTTAACTTGTAACCGGGATGTTCTGCTGTTGTTTCATGAGGTTTGATTTATTAACAACGTCTTCTAATTGACCTGGCTCTGAATTCGGTGCTGCAGTCCCGTGATCGGCTCCTCGTTAACCATTCCCTATTTCTGGGTACCAGGATCTGCCATTCCCAGAAAGCCTGATACGTCTGCAGTCCTTTTTACCTAACCACACATTTCCAGATTGAACATCCGAAAAGAAAAACTATTTTCAGTTCCAACAGAAAGGGGAAAAAAAAAAGGCAGAGAAAAATAAAAGGTATTGCTCTAATCCAAGGGAATTTGTGCAGCTGGATCAACGTTTCTATCAAAAAAAAGGAAAAAAAGCTAAAGCGACAGTAAAAAGCCTTGCCTTGCGCTAAATTTATGTAAATAACAAAGGCAAGGAAATGAATATTCATGTACCACGTGCTGCTTAATGGGCTCGTGCCGTATGTTCCAGGAGCTCTGCCCTGAGCCGGGCACCGGCAGCTCCGAGGTGCCTGCGAGGGCTGGGCAGAGCCTCCCCCATCCCTGCAGCAGCAGGGAAATCTCTGCACCCAGGGCTTGGGCCAAAGGAGCTTTTCCCAGACCTGGGGCTGTGCCTCCAGCCTTGCCAGGGCCTTGCCGGAGTCATTACGGGTGGAAAAAGCCCCCAGAGCATCGAGCCCAACCCCAGCGGGCACTGCAGAGCTCTGGCTCAGAGCCTCAGAGCTTCGGCTGCTTCTGGGACCACGAATCCTTTTTTTTTTTTTNTTTCTTTTTTTTTTTTTTTTTTTTTCTCCCACAAGAAATAAGGCAGCAAAAAAGCGATCCTCGTGTTTACGATCAGAGCAATCACAGAAGGCCACAGGAGCCACAGAAAGAACTCAAATTTAGGCTGGCTAATCACAGAAATATTCCAAGAGCTCAAAATTCCTGATTATCAGAAGTGCTGCAGCAGCTAATACACAAGCAGGCTCAATTAACCCTAATTAGTTCGGAGTCGTGCCACAAAAGCCTTCATTAGCGGTTACTGAATGGAGCGGGGAACGTAAATAACGTTTGGCTGGGAGCTGTGCTTAAGAATCTCCTGGTGGATGAAGGAGAGGGGGAAAGGGAATGAACCTTTCCTTCGTGGGCACAGAGAGGGGCTGTAAATATTGATCTGGCTCTGAGGGTCTGAAGGTGCCATCTACAAACTTGTTTTGAGGGGTTTATTTTTATAATTTGCTACAGGAGCTCCCATTGAAGCAGAGACTCAAATCGGGCTCTTCAGCCTCTCCTGAGAGTTTTCTTTAGTTTTGCCCTTTAGAAGCTCTGAACACAGTTATTATTTCCTGACAGAACAGGAGAATATTGCAGTTTAAAAGTTTCCCAGAACAGGAGGAAAATCTTTTTCACGGGCTCAGCTGATCCCCCTCCCTGTGCAGCAGTGGCTGTGCTGTGGTTGTGCTCAGCGAGGGAATCAACCCGTCCCTCCTCTCCAAACTGCTTTTGTTTTGGTTTAAAAGTTGCAAGGACGGAGGTTTGATGTGTTACCCCCAGTGAGAGTCCACAGAAGGAGAGGAGGGAACCCCAAATGTGCCCGGTGAGGCTGCTGGGAGGAGGGCGCTGCTCTGCCCCAGAAGCTGTAAAACCCTTCCAGCCCCCAAAGATCCCCTCTCTGCCTTTAGCTTGACCTCCTGCGCTGCTTTCCTGCTTATTCCCCACCTGAGGGCACATTCCTGACCCCTGAGCTGCCTGCACATCATTTCCACCTCCCAGATCTTTCCCTGGGAGGGAGCGATGCCCCTGCGCCCCCCTCATCTCGATGCCCTTTCCTTAATCCTCCTCGAGGCTTTTGCAGATCTCCCGAAAGCAGCAAATGAAGGGGTTTTGTGAGATAAATCTGCTTTTACCAACTTTAGGTCTCAGCTTCCTTTTCGCTGCCCCTTTTCTGGGTTTAGGTGCTGAAGCACAGCGAGTGCTCGCCAGCGGCCAGGGAGCTGTGCCCCGGGCAAGGCTCCTTTCAGCCTTTCTGATGTCCAGGGCTTCTTCAGAGCCCTCCTCAGTTCCCACGGCACAGAGGGCTGCTTGGAAATGGCTTTAGACACACAGACTCCATATCTGAGACCCTCAGATGCCACCCAGCTCCCGGTCCCTCTGTCGGGGTTTTCACAGGCAGGAGCCTCCTGATTTTCCCACCGAATCTTAACCATTAGCACCAAGGACACCATCAGAGCACAGACCTGGGGTCTTCCTGTTGGTCCTGATTCCCCTGTGCTTGCTCCAGGCTGGAATCAACGAGCTGGGACTCTAAATATGAAATCTGTGTGACTCTGGGTGACCTTGGGCTCGAATTCAGAGTGTAAGGAGTGCCCTGTGCTCCCTCAGCCTCTCCCCCCTCCCAGCCTCCGGGAGGGGAGCAGCCTCTCGCCTGATCCGCATCTCCCAGCTCTGCACAGACAGTTCAAGGCTCTGCTCTCCTCCCCTCTCCTGTGACTGAGCTTTATGGCATCAGCAAACGACCCACTTAACGTCTGGTGTACCTTCACTGATAAATTTTTAAACCAGACACAAATTTTACACCTGTTTTCATTTCCTCGGCGCCCATTAAAAAAAAAAAAAAAAAGAAACAACTTCTGTGATGTTAATGCGACTTCAGACATGACTGAAATGTGCTGTGCTGCCTGCTCTGCACATTTACATTCGATATTCTCAGGAATAAGATTAAAATAGCTCAGGAAAAAAGTCCACTGTAAAAAAAAAAATACGAACAACATTCTGTCATTAACTGCAATAATCCATTCTAACCGCAGCCTGCAATCAAAAGTAAATGAAAAGTTAGTGCTGCCCATTCTGAGACAAGATGCAGTTAAACAGAAGTGTCAGTAATTCTATATATTTACTTCTTATAACAGAAATAGCTACGAACAGAAGTCAGGGAATTTTTGTTAACTCTCAGAGTGTGTCTCATTATTTGGCATAATCAGAATGGTCTCTGCAGGTCACAGTTCTGCTCTGCACAAAAACTGCACTGCAAATGACAGAACCACCAAAGCCAGGCCCTCAAATGGATGCAGATCTCTCCATCAGGACGGCTCCATTCCATGAGCTCCATGCAGCGTAAAAACTTGTACAAAAGGCATTTGAAAATCATCCTGGAGCTCCAAGATAAATCTGTGTGTTCTTAAGTTCAAATCCTCCTGGTACTGGTATTAAAGGAGAATTAGGTTTGCATTAATTGGAGCTTGAAAGATGCTCTGATAATGTTATTACAGTGAAAATGCAATTACGTGTGAGAATGTTTGAACAGCGGAATATTTTCCGTTTGAGTTTGATTTGTAACACTTACAAACATGCAATACATTGTTGGGAATATATTAAACTAAATCCAGATTCATTTACTACGCTGAACCCTCCCGGTTCAGACACTCTCCTCCTTGCAGAGATCATTAAAGGACTGCAGGAATTACCAATGCCACCCTCTGGGTTTCTTTCTCTGCTTCTCTTTTTGTGCTGCAGAGCCGCCCCAAAGCTCCCAGCCAAGGCACTGGAATTGTGTCACTGCAGGTCCCAGCCCGGGGGCAAAGCCCAGCTCCGACCCTCAGCACACCCCACGTGCTGCACGAGGCCCCTGTGCTACCTTTGGAACGCACAAACTTCGTTAATTCTGGGGTTTAATTGGGGCAGGACGGCGCCAGGGCTCCCCAGCTCCACCAGCAGCTCTGCAGAGGTTTCGTGCCACAGCAGCTCCGGCAAATGCCGCGTTCAGTGGGTGACCGAGCCCGGGGCCGTGCTTCCTTCAGTCTCTCCCCATTTGCCTCCGGATAAATCGCTCTGCTCGCCTTCACCGACCTTTTCAGGGAGGAGGATTTAAGAGCCCCGCGAGCCCCCCGTGTTTACAGCGGCAGTTCCACGTCTGCGGTGCTTCCACGGGTGCTGTGCGGGCTGCACACGGCCAGGAGCGCTCCTGGGATGTGGGTCCTGGGACGTGGATCGTGGGATGTGGGTCCTGGGATGTGGATCTGGGATGTGGGTCCTGGAACGTGGGTCCTGGGATGTGGGTCCTGGGATGTGGATCTGGGACGTGGGTCCTGGGACGTGGGTCCTGGGATGTGGGTCCTGGGATGTGGGTCCTGGGACGTGG
>VZRR01000281.1:25857-86985 GCA_013398015.1 Oreocharis arfaki
TGGGTCCTGGGATGTGGATCATGGGATGTGGATCTGGGATGTGGGTCCCGGGACGTGGATCTCCCTTCCCTACAGGAAAGGGCACCAGCTGCAAAGAGCAGCAGGGACGTGGGAAGGGTTTAACCCTGCAGCTGTGCAGAGCCAGAGCTCAGCTGGGGCAGAGCAGCGAGGACACAGGAGCTGCTCCAGGAATGATTCCAGGTATCTCCATGGGCTGGGAGCTGCTCATGGGGCCCTCAGACAGGCACAGGGTGGGAAACCACAGATCCCCTGCTCTGGAATCATGGATCCCCTGCTCTGGAATCATGGATCCCCTGCTCTGGAATCATGGATCCCCTGCTCTGGAATCATGGATCCCCTGCTCTGGAATCGCAGGTTCCCTTCTCCAGGACCAGGAGACCGTGCCTGTGCTGAGCTCACCATGAACCCACCCAGGGCCAGGCAGCCGCTGCACAGTCCCAAATCTGCCCTTCCCCAACTTGACCTGGAATGAGCTCAGGGATTCTCCTGAGCTGCCCTGGCAGGAATGAGGGAAGCAGGAGTGAGCTCAGAGGAGCCCGGATAAAGCCAGGCAGCAGCTCCTCGAGCCCTGCCTTCGTGTTTCCCTTAGTTCAGAGGACAGGAGAAGCACTGAAGGAGGAGCTGCACCACAGCCAGAGCAGCCAAAGGAACACCTTTCCCACGCAGAGTTTCTGCTGTTTTACGCTCAGGTGCTCCAGTTAAACCCGGGCCAACCTCTGGTGTGCACATCCAGCTTAAACCCATGGCTTAACTGGGTTCCCCTTAAGTTAAACAAAAATAAGCTTCAGGTAAAATGTCAGTGAAGGCATTTGTCAGGTTAATTAACTGCCTTTAATCACGTCTCACTGTGTGAGCAGGTAACACCTCCAACCACTCCATCTAAACCCGATGAAGCTTCTCACCCCCAGCTGCTCCTGCTGAGCCCAGACTGTCCCCAGCCGAGCTTTGTCTGGGCACGTTGTGCAGCTGGGGAGCACCAGGCACGGCCCCAGCCAGGGCCACGCCAGGAGTCTGACTGTGCTCTTCCCCTAAATTTGTGCAACTCTGCTCCCAAGGGATTCCCCAGCCCCAATTCTCCCGTTTCCGTGGAAGTTCCACACTTTGCAGGAACCCAAGCAGGGATCATCTCCACACTGCTCCAAGCTGCTTCTTCCCCTCCATCAACAAAGGGTGAACTTAAACTGCTCCCCACAGGCAGGGATTTACCTGGAAAGTTGCAGTTATTTCTTTAGGTGGCAACCAAAACTTTCATTTATGTCCTGTGGCTACGCTGGGGACTGCAGGGATTTCCCTGGGGTAGTCCCAGCACGGCTGCAGTGACACAGCCCACGGGGAAAAACAACTTCCTCCACACAGAAAACCTCCGTGCCACGAGGAAAGCACCTTGGAGGCCAGTTTGCAGAAGAAACCCACTTGGCAACAATTCCAGCCTTGAGCACACTCAGCTCCCGGGCTTGAGAAGAAGGAAAGAGCCTGGGCTGGAGCTCACTGCTGGCATCTCTGTTCCCATCTTCCAGGAGCTCTGTCAGTCCTCCCACAAGCCGCGTCAGGCCCTCGCCAGCAGCCTAACGAGCCTCTTCCAAGGGGATTCATAATTAATGAACATGTGAGGTGGTGTCAGCTCTAATGATCTCTGACTTCCTCGATCTCTATTTATTTTCTGAGGCCCTCCCCGTTGGGTGGCTGCTGTCATCCCACTCCAGCCCCAGTTTATAAATGGGATGTGACAGGGGGAAATGGAGCCTGCAGTGACTCTCTCTCTGTGCAGCTCCTCAGCTGCACGGCGGGGAACCCTCAGAGAACCCAAAAACATGTCCTGAGCCCAAACCTGGGCAAGCCTGCTTGGTTTAAACTCCTGAACCCTGCAAAATAAAGCTCCATTTACAAGCACAGAGAGGTCTCCTCCTAATAAAGCCCATTCTGAGGGTTTTTCCTGAGTAGATCTTCACTGCTTTTCCTTTCTTTTGGGACTTGAAGGGATTAGAATGCTCTGTGTATGAAATAAAGATGTGCAGCTCAGTTGGCCAGCATGGGGTTTTCTTTTCCCTGCCATCAGATTTTTTTTTTCATCCCCAAAGATAATCAAAACGCTGCCCCTTACACAAATCAAGAAACCAGAGAGTTTTAGGGTGACTCTGGAAACAACAGGAGGCTTTCCCACTCCAGCCAGAAAACCAGAAAAACAACAGAATCCTTGGCATGGACACAGCAAACCCTGCTCATGTGAGCAGTGAGCAGGCAGTACTTGAGCACACACAGCCTTCAAAGGAGACAGCTCCACACCAGGAGCCCTAAGCCAGGCAGAGGAGCCAAAGCCCAACCGCTGCTCCTCGGGCTCTGAAGCAGCTCCTTGTTATGCCCTGGAAGAGCAGCAGAGAGAGCTGAGCCTGCCAAGCCCCTCCCAGGCCCTGGCAAGGGGATGCTCATTAAAGGATGCAGGCAGGACACGGTGCCTCCAGCCAGATTCGCTTCCTGCAGGACGAAGGCAGCAGCGCTGGATTGATCCTGGCGGGGTTTGAAGTGAAATCTGAGCGGCTGCTCCTGGCCTGGGCAGAGCAGCAGCTGCCAGGTCATTGAAAGAAGAAAATCCCTGTCCCTGTCTCTCAGGGAACGCTCAGGAGCTGCGGGCAGAACGCTGCTGAGCGTGGTGTGGGTAAAGAAAACTGAGGGGAAATGGGGGAGGAACCTCCCTGGCTGTGGGGACAGGCAATGAAGGACGTGGGGTAATTATTGCCCTCGGCAGGGCAGGGGGGTGGTGGGCCTGAGGTGCTGCTGCCCCCTGACCTGGGGCACTGGGGGTTCCACGTTTGTCTCAGATTCGCAATAAGCTCAGCTCAGACATTAAATCAGAGAGGGTTTCCCTCTCGTTCCTGGCTTACCTGGTCACGGACACTCGGCTCTGCATCCCAAGCCCTGAAATCACCCCGTGCAGTCTGAGTGTCAGAGAGAGACAGAGAGAGCACCGCAGGTGTGAAGCTGCTCCGTGCTGGGCCACGGTGTCCTGCCCCAAGGAAAAGCCACCAGGACACCCCATGGAAGACGGGATCTTCCTGCCCCGTTTTTGTTGCCCCCCAGCAATCCCAAGGTATAACGTGCACAGAATTGAGGGTATGAATTTGCCTGCAGGTCCTCAGGTCCCAGCAGATCTGGGATGTCTGAGCTTCACCCACGTGGTTCAGCCCTTTCCTGAGCAAGGGCTTTATCCAGTGGCTCTGGTGAAGACATTCCAACACCAGGGCGAAGTGAGGCTGTAATTCCAGCAGTTCAAGGGGTCCAGAACGAGGAATTTACGTGAACAAGGGGTGCAAAGCTGCCCCTGGGCATCCCAGGGCTTTGCAGGAAGATCCCTGGCACTCCCAGCACTCCCACGTTGGGATTCTTGCTGCAGACAGAGCCCTGACTCCAGCAGGTACTCACGAAACCCATCACATCTCACTAAACAACCTCATTCTACCACCTCATCAGCTCATTAAAACTCATGATTATTAATTATTTATGCCATTATTACCCATTATTATTTCAGGGGTACTCAGGCTTTAACAACAGATCAAGGAGAATTTTAAGCTCACAGCACTGGGATTTTTTTAGTTTGTCTTCAGCAAAATAATTGCCAAAAAAAACCCAACCAAACCCTCTTTGCCACCAAATCAACAAAGAGGGGGGAGATTCAGAACTATGGAGAAATTCTTCCTGAAGCTTGAAAACAGAGGAAGACCCTTCTTTTGCTCTTCATGTCGTTAATTCTGAATAGGAATTGATGGACTGGCAGCGTGCAGAATCAGTGGTCTGGCTCTCTCTGTGCCAGTGCCAGCCCCTGCCCTGCTGGTGCCGGTGCCGCGGCCAGGGAGCAGCACTCCGGCCCAGCCCGAGGGAAAAGAGAGATAAATTCTTGCTGTGCAGGTTTCCAGGAGCCCCTGGCCTCTCCCCTGCCTCTTTTAGCGGGAGCAGACTGAGATTTGCACGCCCAGGAGCACCAAAACCACATCCCAGCACCAAAACCACATCCCAGCACTACGGGGTGAGGGCAGTAAAGGAGAAGTACCACAAGGCAGGATCTTTGTGTGCGAATGCCCACGATTCCAGCTGGCTTTGCTCTGCCAGTGCTACTTTGAGGGTCTTTCTGGGCCTCTTGGGGCTCCAGGAGCACAGTCCAGCCTCACACAGGAGCCCAGTGAGCTCTGTCTCGGGTTCTCACTTTCTCCCCCGGAGCCCCAAGGAATGGATTTCCCATCCCATCCAAGGACATTCATTATTGCACTTCACGAGTTCCTCACAAGCAGTTTGCTGCTTTCCTGCGGGCACCTTCGTTTCCAATTTCCAGCAGGAGAGCCCCGATGAAAATCCCCATCAGTGTGGGGAGCGTTTGGAGCCGGGCTATTGATTTATGCCTGGGGTGAGGAGGTTAATTAAATGGGAATTTTAAGCCAACAACACGATTAGGGGAGTGAGGAAACCTGAATTCATGAATACTTCCAGGGCTGTTAAAGCCATTTAAAGTGAAGGGCGACTGGAAAAGCCCTGCCTGTTCCTGGCACTGGGTTCATGTGGTTCTGGAGGGGGGTCCTGGGCCCTCCAGTCCAGCTGGGGGTGGGTTTGTGTGGATGTTGGCACCAGCACGCAGCGTGGTGCCTGACGGACACTTCTCTTACCAATTCTGCCTTTGTTTCCTGCCTTTCCCCCCTTTTTCCCTTTCCACAGTTAATCCTGGGGATCCGTGAACCAGGGGCTGTGCAAAGGCTGAGCCCCTCTCGTTGCAGCCCCGAGGTGCTGCTGGTTCACCCTCACTGAGGGATTGCAGAGACCCCGAGCTGCAGCTGCCAAACGCTCGGAGGAGCTGCCTTTGCCCGGTGGTTTCAGGAGGAATCCTGCTCAGATGTTTTCCTTCCACGTACAAGCACCTGTGGCAATGATGCTGGTAATTTATTTGAGGTTTTTTTAGCTCCTGTGCTCTTCCCTCTCCTCAGTCTAATCTGTTTTCTTGTTGAATTTCCACAGAAACCGTACAAGCATTTGCTCACACAATCAAGCAGGAAATTCCAATTATTTTTGACACAGCAAGGAAGCAGCAAACTGAGAAATACCTGGAGGTGGGAGAGGGCTGAAATGCGTAAAGCAGCTGCCACAGAGGTGCATTTTGAGTTACACAACCTCACCTCACACCCTCCACTCTGCACATCCCCTGGCAAACGCCCTCCTTGCCACAAAAACCTGGGGTTTGTGCAGCCTGTCCTTGTGTTTTCCTCTCCATCCCTCCAGTGCTGGGAACAGGGCAGAGGAGAGGCCCAATCTGGTTATTTTTGCAGCACGGTTCAAAGTTCTGGGCATTTTTTCCATGCCATGAATGCTGTGGGAAATCTGGGGTTTGAGCAGCAGTGAGTTAATGTGACTTTTCCTTCTTGTGGTTGGTTTGTGTTGGGTCATTTTTCAGAAAGCCAACTCTGCAGTTAATTAACTTAAAAAAAAAACCAACCAAAAACCTTCCCACAACTCATTTCAGATAACCCCCTGCTCTATTTTCTGCAGTCCCTGGCAGTCAAGATTTAAGCTAAAATAACGAATGAGGAATCAAAACACCAACTGTTGGTGCAGGATGAAGAGATGCCCAGATCGCTCTGGTGACAGCAGCGGGCGCGGGCTGTCTGCAGGGGCAGCAGCTCATCATATGTTCTTGGGGTTTGCTTTCTGTGCAGGAAGCTGCAAACAGTGGGGGAAGTTTCCATCAGCTCCTGGGGTGGAGGGGAGCAGCGGAGTCCGTCTGGGCAGGGATCCATCAGGAGTCTGGTGCTGACAGCGTCGTATGGACGAGTTCAGTGGTGGGAATGCAGGGCAGGCAGAGGAGAAATGGAACACCCTGAGCCAGGCAAAGTAACCAAAATACCATAGTGAGCCTTGATCTCGCCTCCTTGGGGCCTACAAACTCCAACAGGACAAGCACAAAGGGCTCCCATTTGGGAGGTGTTCCTAACGCTGGCTCTGTCCTCAAATCCTGTTGGTTTTCATCCCCAGCTGCAGCAACAAATCAACACAAAGGAAGGAGAAGGAGAATAAGTGGGAATTGATGAACTGCCACGGGTGTAGCCTGGCCTGCAGGATGCAGGGGATGGGCAGGCAGCAGGGGCTGAGCAGGTCCAGGTGTGCAGGGCACTCAGACCCCTCGGACAAAGTGGTGCAGAACAATCCCTTCGTATAAACGGAATAATTTGATCCCATTTCCACAGCGAATTCTGAATTCTCTCCTCAAACCCCTCAGGGCTGGCACAGACCTGACTGGTGCCTGCTCGGGGCTCTGCAGGGGCAGTGCCAAAGTGCAGAATTCCAGTGTGGAATTCTGCCCAGGGTGAGATTGTGTCCTTCTGTCCAGAGCAGAGGAACAGCCAGGAGGGTCCCAGCTCTGGGTGAAGTTTCTGTGTCTGTCCAGAGCAGAGGAACAGCCAGGAGGGTCCCAGCTCAGGGTGAGGTTTCTGTGTCTGTCCAGAGCAGAGGATCAGCCAGGAGGGCCCCAGCCTCCCTCCACGGCAGCAGCAGCTCAAAGCAGCAGCACTCACCGGGACTGGCAAACCCAGGGGGTTTAATTTCCCAGCATATTTATTTATTCAACTGACTATCATCAAATGCCCGTCACCCTGGCAACCAGGCATTTATTTACAACTCCGGGAGCTCAGAATGGCACCAGGATACCGACACGGAGAGGAACATTCTGGGAAATGGCTGTCACGGCTCTCGCAGGAGGGGGGAGGCACAGGAAGACAGAACGCAACCCAGGAGAGTCTGAGGCAGTTTATTGCTTCTCCCCCATCGTAGGTGTGTGTTATTTATATTTCTGAGCGTTGGAAACCATCTGCAGTTAATTAGGAACGAGCTCCTCAAGAGCCCCCTGGATGCCGCGGGCTGCGGCAGGTGTGAGTGGGGATGGAGAACGTCGGAGCCATACCTGCTGCAGGAGCAGGAGGCAAAATTCAGCCCGGACACTCTCTCTGCAGGGCTCCAGCTGGAGATCAGGGCAGGACTGGTCTGCTCTGCACAACCTGGCCAGGACAATCCATTCGTTCCTTTAACCTCCCAATATCCAGCTCTTAAAACACCTGAAGGAAACCTGCAGCTCCCCCAACCCGGAGCAGCTTCCCCTGCACGGCCGAGGAGTCAGAGTTGTTTAGGGGCACCAGAAATCTGTACCCTCCCCTTCAAAGTAGATTTTCCTCATGTATCACATATAACAGAGAGTGCCAGAGCTGGTCAAAGCCAATCCCTTCATCCACCCTCCCAAAAATCACACGAGTGGTTTTTAGACCAGTATTTTAGATTTGTGGGTCATCAACAGCTTTTTTTCTCCCCTTTAAAAAAAATCTTTTTGCAGAATATTATTAACAAAACCCTCAATCAACTCCTCAGACTACGCCATTAAAAAAATAAAGATAAAATTTGGGACACTCGCAGGAGGCGTTTCATTCAAGATAATCCCTGCGAAATCCCTCACACATACACAAAAATACAAACATAAATGCGGAGGATTGGCGAGCTTGAAGGGACACCTGCTGACAGAGGGTGACATTACAGGCACCGAGTCACTGCTCGGAGGAGCTCAGAGGCTCTGGGACTGTGCAAGGATCAGCAGCACTTCGGGAATTCAGGATCCTGCCCGGCAGGAAACATCCGGAGCTGACAGCGGGGAAAGGGATCTGCGCCCTCCAAGGCTGAAATCAGAGTGAGCCCCTAGGGGGATTTGGGGGAAAAAGGGAAAGAATGGGATCTCCAACAGCAGCAGGGGGATTTGGAGACCTCCCCACGGTGAATTATTGAGTGGATTCCACATCACGGTGATGCAGCACGAGTGGAAGGACAGGTCCTTTGGGAGATTCACACCCTCCTCCCTTTTTTCCTTCTAAATACAAAGCTTTTCAAGCCCTTTTGCTTCAAGCTGGTCCTTGTAATTAAAAGAACTGATAAAAACCCTTCGTTAAAGGGAACTGTACGTATTAGAGTTCATTAAAATGTAATTCCCACTGAACAAGACATTTTAATCTACCCATACTTGGAAAAAGAGGGAGGAAAATGAGATACATCCTCCCTGCCCTCCCCTCCCACCCCTGCATGTATCCGTAGGCCATATGTGTTAATTACAACTTCCTTGCCTAAATGAGAAAATTATACATTAGCAAGTAGTTACCCGGTTATTAACTCAATTACACTTCAGAGACTTGGGGGAAGCTTTATTCCCAGGCAAGGTGTCCACTATATGTTATTATTTTCCATGTTCTTCAGTCCACAGAGAAGTTGTTGAAAGGATTTAAATCACATTAAAAACTCTGCTTGGGGATGGGAAGCTACACGGAGCAATGACCCAAAAGCATTTTACAGGGAGTGATGGGGGGCTCCACGATCCTCTGTATTCACACATCCCTAAAAAGTCATTTTGGTGACCAGAGGAACCCGAGTTCCTCAGTAAATGAAGCCCAGAGGCATCCAGGCTGCTCCCCTCTCCCTGCCCAGTTATTTGGCAAAAGCAGAAGAGACGCCTCAGCAGTTTGGCAGAGGGGTTCTGAAGAGAAGAACTTCTGAGGGAGGTTATGCCGGGGTTCACTCACACCTGGCTGGTGACAGCGGGAATCAAACACTGTTTTCCTTCTGCTTCACATCCCCATCGCAGCGAGACACCAGGGCCGAGTTTGGTTCTCAGATTTTAATACACAGGGCTTGGCTTTGGAAGCAGTTGTTCCTGTGCCAGCCCTGCTGCTGCCAGCCCCTGCTCCTCGGGCAGTTTTGGGCTTTATCCTGCACCACACCTCGCCCTGGGGCAGGGAACGGGGACAGGGAACGGGGACAGGGAACGCTGTTCCCAAGAGCATCCAGAGCCAGCCCGTGTCTGACCCCAAGGCAGATTCCCACACAGCAGATCCAGGCGTAGACTGGAGAGTGTCCCTCGCCCTGCTGCCCTGAGCTGTGCCCCAGGGTTTATGGGCTGAGCTGCCAGGGGTTCCTTTTCCAAGGAAAACTTTTCCAGGAAAAGTTCCCTTTTCCAGTTTGGGAACTTTCCAGTTCCCTTTTCCAGTTTGGGAACTTTCCAGTTCCCTTTTCCAGTTTGGGAACGTTCCAGTTCCCTTTTCCAGTTTGGGAACTTCCCACCCGCTCTCCCGCAGGCACTTCGGGATTCATCCTCCCCCCGCTGCACTGAACCAGATAAAACTCCCTGGGAATCAGAAAAATTTGCCTCCCACTGTGTGTATTGGATCTTAGATGATGGAAATAAATAAATAAATAAGCCCTCGAGTTTCCCTCTGAACTGCAGTGTAAATACTTCTTAAGAGTCAACCAAGTGGTTTGAAGAGCTTGTTTCACTTGTTCCATGCAAATATCAAGATTAACAGAGAGATTAATTATGTCCCATTTTTCTTCTTACAAAGGATGCAGGCGGATTTAGAGTAACAAAAATAAACCCTCTGGATTAATATTCATAACACAATGCTGAGCGCTACAAAAGCAACTCATTTTTTATGTAGAAAGGGGGAGAAAACAAACCGTCAAGAGTGCTCCAGAAGCATAAATACATATTAACGAAGGAAGTCTCACAGGATGCTCTTCCCCAGCCTGCTGGAGGAGGGCTGGGGGCTCAGAGAGGGCGTGCAACATGTCACGGTCTGAGGGAATAGAACCCAGTTCAAAGACTCCAAATTTCATTTGGGTCATGTCAAAACTCTGCTCCTGCTTGAGCTTTCGGTTCCCCCTCACGAGAGCTGAAGTCTTTGGTTCAGGTTTTGCTCCGAGGCCCTGGCTTGTGTCAGTTCCCAGCCAGGGCAGGGAATCCCTCTGGGAACGCTGTGTAAGCAAAGGGAGAAGTGTCACCATCCCTGCCCCGCCACGTCAGTGACAAACACAAGCCCAGTTTTCAAACCCCGGATGAGAAGACTTTGACGTTGCCTGAGGAACAAACCAATCTCTCAGAGTGCAGCCAATTTCAGGAGAACCTTCTGACCATTTTTAAGTTCTCACTTCACCCAAACCCGCACTCAGCCAAGAGCTGCGTGTTAAATACACAACTAAAACACATTTCCATGCTGATAACTGCTCTCCTGTGGCAGCGGTGCCAGGCCTGGGAGTTCTTTGACAAGCCCGGAATGATTTCATTCAGCATTTCCAGCTCACCGTCTATTTATGAATTTTATCAAGGGAATGTCGGAAAGACGTTTATTTAGACAAGCTTTTTGTTTCACCCTTCACTGGGAGTCAGAAAAATCAAGGCGAAGTCAGCCCTTTAGTGACATCTTGACTTCTTTTTTGGAGCACTCTAAGGTAACAGCCCATTTCATACATTGGATGCAACAGAGACAGCACTTAATACATATAATTATGCAGTTTGCAAATGTGACAGCTCTGATGTTGCTGCAATACAAGTCTATGCCGTTAAATTAGAATTATAATGACAGTAATTACACTAATTAGCCTTTTTTTTTTTCTAGTTTGTTACCAGCAAAGTTCTGCATATTTACGTGAGGAACAGCTACTTCTGCTTTCTCCTAAAATCCACCGTAACCAATTCACGGGGAAGCTCATTAATCCCAGCCCTGTAGACACGAGCAACATCCACGGCTGAGAACGCAGGTGCCAACAGGGCAAGGCTTAAAACCCACGGAATGTTTCCCATAAATTATTTACGTGCATTCTACGACTGCGACGCTCCAAGGTTTAGACAGGCACAGGGTGAAATACTCAGTGCAAAGCTCAGGCAGCAGCAGGATTTGGGTGTCACACACACACACACAGAGCCAGGGCTGCTCTGCAGTGACACAGGAGCAGGAGCTTCCCTGCTCCCTGGCAAGGAAATAAGGTTTGGAGCAAGACCTGTCCAGCAGAATGCTCTCAAATCCTATTGCCCTGCTGCCATACGGAACACAGGATGCCCTGCTGGCTCTGCATGCAAATAAATCCCAGACGCAGGCTGAACCCCCTGACAGCAGCTGGATACTGAGCACACAGAGAGCTCTTTACAGCCTCAAACCTTCCTGCTCCTTGGATTTGCTGCTGTGTTCATCCAGGGAATGTGTGACTGGAATGAAAGCAGTGCTTAGGTGTCCCCAGGATGTGCAGGACAGCGCCAGGGTCACCAGGACAGCGCCAGGGTCCCCAGTCCCAGCACCTTCACTGGTCTGGTGCCGCACCAAATAACGAGCTTATCCTCAAAGCTGGGGGAAAAAGATTGGAAAAAGCCAAAAGTTGAGGTCTGGCTCATATTTTATACAACAGCCCTGATTATCCCAAGGTACTCCATGCCCCGGAACATTCCGGTGGTGCCCGTGAATGTCACACAGGCCCCATGAACAGCTGCTCTGTCTTTTTGATAACTCCATTACTTGCGCTCAGAGAAGGTTTATGGACTCGAAAGCCTCAGATATGGTCATGAATGTTTGATGCCTTCACACACGGTGTTATGGCTGTAACTTCGCTCCCTGTTGGAATTATGACATTCCAACAGCCTTTGGTCATTACAGGCCAAGGGGAGCAGCAGGAGCCTGCAAATTACGGACTTCCCACACTGCTGGATTATTTCTTTTGCATTGAAAGCGGTGCTAACTCGTTCAGGGTGGTTTTTTTCAGAGATGAAAGTGTGAGTGTGGTGTTTGAAGCTGTGAAGGGAACTGCAGCTCTCCGTGTTTGTACCGTGCCTAAAATCAGGCCTGTGAGTGTGAGGTACCTTCAGATCTTGTACAATCTATTGAGAATGACTGGAGAAGGGGAAAATCCCAGAAATGCACGGGATTGTTTGAATACTGCAGGAAATGTGCCGTCCCTGCCTTTGTCCCGCTGAAGAGAGCGGTGGCTGCTTCGCCGTTTCGAAGAGCCCCGTGCAGGCCGAGGTTCATTTCCTGCCCTGCGCACCCTGTCCTGAGGGGAGCAGCTCACAAACATCATCAGCAACCAGGATTTAACCAAGGGAGAGCAGCCAGAGCAACTTCATTCTAGAACCAAATTAAAATCCTGCTTGGAAGCTGCTTGGAAGCTTCACCTTCCTGCCAGAGCTCGTGCATCCCACAGAGCCCTCGGCCCTACCCAGCCCTGGCAGGGCCCAGCCCAATTATCACCCCCGGGATATTTTTTTGCAGCATTACCCGTGAAAGAAAAAAATTACTTCAGTCATTTTCTGTCATTATTTGTCACGGCAACGGCAGCCGAGGCTGCTCTGCCCCAGCCTCCCCTCAGTGTCCCTGGGAGCTGCTGCTCCTGGAACAGGCAGGGGATGGATTTGGGCACCTCCAAGAGCCCCCAGCTCCCTCCCTGTGCTGCTGCCGCTCAGCCCAGCTGCTTTTCAGCCCCCCAGAACCCAGCCAAGGCTCTCCCCTTTTCCATCACCTCCCTTCCCACCCCAGGGCCGGGGCACCCATTCCCTCAGCCATTCCCACCCCGGCAGCAGGAGCGGGATTCCTCATCCCCGATCCCCTCCTGTGGGGCTGCCCCGAGGAGGATGCTGCTGTTGTGATCCCAGAATTACACCGTGCTGGATGCCCCAAGGGCAATCCGAGCAACTTTTACAGTAATCCTTTCATTTTATCTTTATTCTGGGAGATGAAAAGTTACCACAGCTCTTCATCTCTGCAGCTCACCTTCTTCAATCCTCACACCAGGCTGCACATCATTGGGAGCTGTTACAAACCCCCTGACACCGAGGTGCAGAAAACACCATTTGCATTTTATCTTCATTCAGGCGTTCGTTGGTCATGGGTTTTAGTCTCGACTGGTACTGAGGAACTTAATCAGATTAAACCAAACAAAAATAGGATTATCTGAGTGCTCAGGGTCGCATCCAACCTCACAGATGGGCACGGCCGGCACGAGCAGTCAAAATAGGTCCAAAACCAAACAAAGCACCACAGCCAAACCAAACACCACGAACAAACAGAGCACCAAAGCCAAACCAAACCAAACACGTGGGAAGGTGCACTCCTGGCTCTTCAATGAGACAAGGCTAAGCACCAATTAAAGCAATTGTTCCTTCTTGCCCCTAATTGTGCACTCCCCGAACTGATCCTCCCACAAGGGCCACTTTATTTATCCTTTTAACAGCAGTAATTGTTTTTATCCCCCACAGGAATTAACTACATTTTACCTTTCTCTCAGTCACATCAGCCCAGCTCCTGCTTTGATGTTTCCAGCTGCTCTGCTTCACCTGTTCCACAGGAGACTGGGGAATTGTGTGGCAGAAACTCTGGGATTCTCTGACCAAGACTGTTTGGTAGTGGGGTTTCACTGATCTGCTTTGTGCAGAGCTCCAAGGGTTAAGTGAATCTGGTGTC
The DNA here is from genome assembly GCA_013398015.1 of Oreocharis arfaki. NCBI lineage: Eukaryota > Metazoa > Chordata > Aves > Passeriformes > Paramythiidae > Oreocharis > Oreocharis arfaki. Next base: position 39,159 of record VZRR01000281.1, read on the forward strand.
CATTGTAAGTAACAGCAGTTTAGCCCCTCGCTGTGCTGCTGATCCTGTTTTCTAAAAGGGAGTCCCATAAATGGCATTTTTTCAGCACTGTGGGAGTCTTTTATTACTGCTGTAATGCAAATCGAGCAGTTACGGTCCCCACAAACCGATCTGGCTCTTCGGAGATTAAAGCCCCGGGGACAGAATTATCTCCTGATGAATTCACCCAAATGGATTTTGGGGGCTCTGATGATCCTGCTGGTGGTGTCTGTGTGTGCATGTGGCATTTTCCTCCGGCAGAATTTACATTAAGACAAATGAAGAATGAAAGAACAAACCCCGATTGTGGATATGATTGTGTCAGCATAAACATACTTTATAATTAGATTGCTATTACCACAGAGTAGGGGAAGAAGCAAACCAGAGTAAATCACTTTTATTCCAACCTCATTGCAGCCACCGAGGAGCTCAGAGCAGCATAAGTCTTTTCTAAAAAATATCCTCCCCCTTAGCAACATTATTATTCCAGTAAAATGTAAATGCAGACTAGGCCTTAGATACCAATTAAACTGCACTTGACAGAGATGTTATTGTCTAAATCAAATAAATGTAACAGAACAGAAAGCAAAATGAGTAATGAAATAAGAAAACCCATGAGCAGATATCTGTGATGCGGTCAGATTGTCCAGTGAGCCAATGAGGAGGTGTGAGGGGAAATGATTATTACATAAATCAGTTAAGCAATTTCTCTGCTAAGAGGATGCTGCAGTCTGGTGAGAGGCTGTGAAACCCAAATGCACTGAGTGAATTCCTCGTGCCCTTTGTGTCACTGTGGGAACTCCTGAGAGCCTGGAAAGGGGCCTCTCAAGGTCCCACTGACCACGTTCACATCCAGTTATCCCGAAGGGCTGCGGGGACTCCATCTCCTGTGGGACACGTGGTGACAGAGCACCGAGTGGTCTCTGCAGAGGAATCTGTGATCAGCCGACTCCTGGCACCAAACTGCTGCTGTTGTAAGGGAGTTTTTGTCACTGCCAGCCCCTCAGCAACTCCCACACTGCAAAGCACTTAAAGGAGTAGAACTCTGTGTCCAGAATCTGTCAGTTCTCACAGCGCTCTCAGCTCCAGCCTTCCCCACAGAATCTGATTGCTTTCTGCTTCTTGCTGCTTTTTCCCCCCTTTCTTCCTGCTGGGACCGCTGGGTTCTTCAGAGCAAAGAGGGGGAGAGAGGGAGGCAGGGAAGAAAGGGAAGAGCATTAAAAGAGCCATGGAAAAAGATGTCAGGGAGATTTATGGGTCACAGAGAGGCTGCAGGTGGCGAGGAACTGCTGTGGCAGTAATTTATAGTCCCCGGCTGTGACAGACTCCCAGTCTGGGGATGAAACAGGTGCCATTAAACAAGAGCAGGTTATGGGCTGCTGCTGTAAACAGGAATCCTCTTATCACAGCTGCTGCAACCCTCAGCTGATCATTCCCTGGGAAATGAGCAGAGCTGGAGCGTTCTCCAGGTTCACTCTGGGGCCCTTTGAGTCAGGATTCCTCTCATCGTTCGCTGCACTGAATGGGTCTGTCTGAAGTGATAAAGGTGAGGCAGAAAAAAGAATATTCTGGAGATGAAATTCTGCAGGAGACCAGAGCTAAAATCTCCAGGTTCTGTTCCAGCTCCAGCCTTTATTTCCCTTGGATTCAGGGGGGCTATTTTCTCTCAGCCTCTCCTCCCCTCATCTGTCCAGTCCATGAATTCTCTGAGTGCCTGAGAGCAGAGGCTTCCCCGTGCAGCTCCTGAAGCAGGGGCGGCCTGAGCATTCCATAAAATACCATTTCCTGAGGAGCCCGTGCTTCAGTTTGGAAGTGAGGTGGTTCAGAGAGTTAAAAGAAGGCATTAGAACGGTGGCGAGGGTTTGTGGGGAGCCACTAAGAGGCCTGACTGTGCTCCTGAGATCTCCTAATCACTTCCCCAGGTTCTGGGGAGGGGGGGACTGAGATGCTGCATTCGTATTCAGGCACTCTCTCAAGCTTTACATTTGTCTTTCAATAAAGGCTGAGTTTCAGAGCCTTCCACAACACGCAATTACAGAAAAACAGAGCTGAAGGGAATCTCTGGAGGTCGCATGTTCAAAGGCAGCATCAGCCAGACTTGGCACTCCTCTCGTGTTCCTCTAATCTCTCCTTAAAAATCTCCAGTGGGAGAGAGATCCAACAGATTAGGCATTGCTTGCTGGATATTGTATTCTGCTTTTTAACTGCTCCAGCCATTAGAGCATGATTCCTAAAGTTTTTATCTTTACAACTTTCAGCTCCTTCTCTAGTTAATATTTCACCAGTGGCGAGTTTCACCTCAGCGTTCAGCAGGAGAACAGCTGCAATTGCAGCTCCTGGCTCGTGCTGTCTCTGGGAACTGAGGTGAGTGATGCCTGCATGGGCTCCCTTTGTTCCTCCTGTTCTACAGCAGAGCAGAGCGTTCGTGGTGCCAGTGCAGGAACTCAAACTGCAGAATTAAAATTAAAACTCTTCCCCCACGGAGAAGGCGATGCCCTGGCAGCACTTCCCTGGCTCCCAAGCACCCCATGGATCTGCCTGCATCCGTGACAGCCACTGTCTGGGTTACAAATAATGAATTCTCTGCTCTCACTTGGGGCTGCAATAGTTGATGGCTTGGTCAGGTCACCGATCTGTTCCCACACCAGGTGCTGTTCCCAACCCCTGGAAATCACAGGGACGTTCTTATCTCGTTCTTTTCATCTCCTTCCTTTCTCCCTCCTTGTGTGTTCCTCGTGCCCTCCCTCTCCATCTCCCCCTTGCCAACCTGCACCTCTCTTGTCCCAGCTGTAGGAACAACACCACCACGAAATCCCCAAGGTCTGAATTCCCCTCCAGCCCACTGCTGCTTCCGAAGACCCCGTGGCTTCAGCACAATTATTTTTTCTCTTCTCTGCGGAGTTTAACAAACAAGTCCTCCCCGTGTCTTTGCTGCTTCCTCTCAGATACCCAAGTGCAAGTCCCCAGTCGCTGCAATTATTGGAGTATTCCTGGAGAAAATTGCAGGAGTCTCCATGAAAGGGCTCCCTGCAGAAACCCACACAGCCGGTGACCAATTCCCCTTTAAATAAAAGGCACTTGGAGCAGTGAGGAGCTTAAAATAAGAGACGGGAGAAGGAACAAACCGGATTTTGAGGAGCAGCAGGATGGTTTGCAGCGGTCAGGGACAGCGAGCCATGCTGAATTATCGGGGTAATTAGTCTTCATTATCAAACTGGAGCAAATTGTGTTATAGTGCCAGGCTGGATGGACAGTTTGTGTTGGTTTTTTTTAAATCTGGGTGTTGCCCAGTTTAGAATCACGCAGGTTTGGGGTTTGAAGGGGCTGCAGGGCAGATCACCACAAACCCAGCTCACAAACCAGGTGAACACTCCGGGACAAGAGTGGTAAATTCTGGGGGAGCTGAAACTCCTTGTGAGCTGCACGAAGGACCTGCCATGAGCTGCATCAAACCAGAATAACCCAGGCAAAGTTCCACTTTCCAGAGCTCATTAACAGGTGGGAGGAACAGAGGACAAACTGCAGGGGCTCCTCCGGGGTTTGTGCCTCCCACACCGGGGTGCACAGTCTGAGCTGGAGCGTTTGCACTCTCTGTTCTCTGCAGCACCCACACTCCCACTCCTCCTCCTCCTCCTGGAACTCCTGCTCCTCTTTGGCTTCTCCTTCCTGCCTGGGAGTGGGACAGGCCCAGAGCTGTGAAAGGGTTAATGAGCCCAGGCAAAGTTAACAAGGGATGGGCAATAAATGGCTCCAGCTGTGTATAATTAACTGTAATACTGTGAAGTAAATGACTTTTATTGGCAAGCATGTCATAACTTCATTAAAAGTCATATTTACAGCCCTCTCACATGGAATGAGTACTTGTGTAGTCTGCAATTTAATGAGCACTCATTTTCACCTTGTTTCAATTATTTTCCACCCACCCTTTGTCTCAGTGTGGGGAGCAGGAAGATAAAATACAATGGGAGTGTAATTAAGGCTGGCACAGATTCTTTCAGGAAATGTTTTTCTATTCTAGAACAATCACTTCTATTGCTTACTACTGATAATACTTTAATGTTTAAAATACATAGTTTTCCTCAGTCCCTAAAGGATTCTTTAAATAACGTCGTTAAAGAATGGCTGTGGGAAGGCTTTTCCCCAGCCCAGCACCCCCAATTGCACACAAAAGCAAATTTGTATCACTTAGAAGTGGAAATTTTTAATTTAGCTTAATTACAAATAAAGGATTTTGGCTTTGGGAAGAAGAGGGCTGCAGGTGCCTGACAGAGGTGCTCGGAGTGTCCCTTGAGACCTGCTCCAAGCTGCAGGGTGGAAGGAGGGCTGTGGGGCAGGAATCCCTGCAAGTGACATGGACACAACCACGGGATAAACAGCATTTATTTCTGGGCACAACTGACACTTTGAGCAGCTCCCAGGAAGCCTCGGCCTGGCAGTGTTCGTGTCCCTGTGCTCCACCAGGGAAGTTTCCCCACCCATTTCCCTTCCCGAGGCTCTGTGGTTGTGCACTGCCTCACTTCCTAATGAAGATGCTCCCCTGCCTGTTCTGCGTCCTGGGTAATGCTGGTGATGCAGTAATTGAAGGCAGCAGTGATTAATTCCTGAGATAAAATTCGTCCTCGGAACAATTGATTTCACTGCCAGAAATGCACAAACTTCCCGAAGGCAACACTTTCATGTAATTATTGTTATTAGTTTAAGCTTGTTTGGGGGGAGGGAGGAGATGAAAAAAAAATCAATTACTTTGTATTTATCACTAATCTGTTATGATCACTTTAATACAAAGGAGTTATAACTCAGGGCATGGTTTTTCTAATTCATGAGCTATTGGAAAAGTTTACAGAAACTGTGAGGGCTGAAGGAGCTGGATGTTGTGGGAGGTGTGGGAATTCTCATTTTCAGTGCCCTGATGTTCTCAAATCAATGATGGACAAGGCTGGGGCTGCAGCCTGGGCCTTTGAGCTCCCCGTGTGTCCAGAACTGCAATTGTTGTGCTCTTGTGCTGCTCCCTGCACTTGCTGGAGGCATCCCGAGGAAGCCTCATTTCTGCAAAGCCCTGACAGTCAGGCAGAGAAGGGTGAGCTGCTGAAATCACCCTTTGCTGGCCAGTGTTACCTAATGGGCTCTGCTGCAGGAGTCACATTCTGGGAGGGGTGAAATCTGTTCCATTTGAAGGGGGTGACTGTTGGTGAGGGCTGAAGGAAGTCACTCTTGCTGCGCCTGTTGTGGGAAAATCTCCTGATCCTGCACTGACAATCGGTATGGAATGGCAGAGGGTGTCAGCCTGCCCCGGGGAGGATCTGCTGTGCTCAGCCTCCAGTGACACAGAGCAGTTTGTGATGTCAGGAGATGAAAGGGTGGCTCCTGTTCCTGCTCCTGTTCCTGCTCTGTGGCACTTCTGGGGCTGGATGTCAGCCCCACAGGCAGGGCCACCCTCCCAGCCCTGCTCGGGCACCTGCAGCCCTCAGTCCTGCTGAGGCTGCGGGGATGTCCCCTCTGAAGGACAGACCCGTGTTAGGACAATGACAGGACAGACAACACACCCCCAGGGCCTTCAGGAACGCACAGAAATGAATCCTGCTCTCAGGGCCACGAGCTCGGGAGCGCAGCTAAGGCTGCCACCCTCAGTCCTGAACAGAATTTCCCCAGCAATGAAGATGAATCCCTTTTTATTGTGTGGATGAAACAACAACACGACCATAAAGCATAGGAGAACAAGGGGAAGTTGACAAAGTGTGTCTTTGATTAATTGCCGTAATAGACTGCAGGTTGCTGACTGGGGACGTTTTTTCAGGGCTCATTTTTCAGTCTTTAAAATTTTAATGCACGAAGGGAAGACAAAGCGAGCCCAGCCAGTGGAACGCTGTGCCCGATTCACTGCACGGGAGTCACCCAGCAGAGCAGCCGGGAGGACCTGAAGGTCAGCTGGAGTTCAGAGGGACAGGGATGGCCCAGGGCTGAGCTCTCAGAGCCACCTGCAGCTCCTGGCCTCCCCCGGGGTACCCGTGGCTACACCTAAATAAAGTCACACCCGAGCTGGGTGTGAAAAAGCAAGATCCATCCTTCATCTTCTTATTCAGTCACCTCCTCTACTGAAATTCTCTTTGTCTTTGGAAGCCTGAGAAGCAGGAAATTATTGGGAACCTGCAGATGATGAAACCGAAGGGTGGGGAAATGGAATTCAAGTCCTGCAAACCCAGGTTTTCCAGAGAGCTCCTTCACTTCTGGCTCCAACAGGGGCCGTGACACCCCGGAATCCATGATGTCACACTGAGAACGTGACCCAGAGTGACTTCAGCTGTCAGGGGATCCGTGCTGCAGACAGGGCTGAGCCCACAGGACCCTGCCTCCCCCAATTAGCCCAGCTAATTAGAGGAAGCATTGCCAGTCATTAAATAAGTGTGGATTGCTGCTCAGCCAGGATGCAGCACTGCATCCCCAAGGGAATCGGGAGTGGGTCCCCAGGAGGGAGTTCCTCTGCTAAACTCTGCAGAGCCTGTTCCAAGTGGAGCCTCCTGGACCTGTAAACTCCGAGCTCCAAGATGAGTAAAGCAAACAAAACCTGCTCAGCTCCCCGAACCCTTCCCTGGAGAGTCTGGAATTAAAGCACATTCCCCCCTCCAGGTGCCAATCGTGCAGTTCAAAGTGGGGCATCACCTGCCTTGTTAAACAAAACCCCTCCTGCTGCTCTGGAAGGGAGGTGGAGGGTCCTGAGAGGAGGGAGGGAGGGCACAGGTGGAAAAGGAGAATGCAGGGATAGACTGAGGTGCAAAAACAGTGCCCCAAAGTGCCCTCCTCACCCTGTTGGAGCTCCAGAGATCTCCCCACACTCTGCCATGCTGGACTGACTCTTGGCTGTAGATTTTGTACTTCATTATCTCACATAAAGCAGGGCTGAATTCTCAGGCTTCCCCACTCTCTACTTGTCCTGAGAACTGGTTCTATCTTTGGAGCTTCCCAATAAATTTTCACTTTCGAAATGGAAAACAGTCTCCAGCTCGGGCATTTGTTACTTTAGATATGCTTCACAAATTTTCTTTGCATCCAGGATGGTTGAAAATTGGATTAAAACCTCTTATTATGTCCCCATGTTACAGCATTAGGCACGCTTAGCTTCTGCTGAGAAGGAGGATGAGGGAAGCAGAACGAAATCTCTTGAATTCTCACTGAAATTCATCAATGTGGATGTTCCAGGTCCAGACATCCTGGTAAAAAAACACGAGGAGTCCCCTGGGCTGGCCTGGCCTGCCCAGAGCAGGGTGTTAATGCTCTGCTGCCTTCCCACACATTACAGCTCTTCCACGAGCCTCAGCTGTTTCCAAGAAATTCACAGTCATCACTGCTGTTAGAGCAGCTGAAATACTCGAGGAGGACTCCTACAAATTCAGCTCAACAGAGGGGAGAAGGTTTCACTTGCTTGGGCTGTTTGGAGAGGCAGACTTTGCTTCCCATCCACTCTTTGCCCATGGGATGTCTGTGCTCGTGTCAGGAGGGGCACGAGTGCAATTCCCAATGCAAAGTGTCCGCACAGGTGAAGCCCCAAACCCAGGACTGGCGAATTCTCCCTTCTGCATCACGCTTCCTGCAGTTTTTCCATAATTTACCCCCATGTTCAGCCACGTGAAAGAATCCCTGGTTTGACTTTCACACGATGACACATCGCTCTTGTATTCAAATTGCCAGCGCTCTCTGCGAGAGCGTTCCTGCAGCACATCTTTAGACATTTCATCATTACTCTTCATTTAAAATGTCAACTTTGTTCTGACAAATCTTGTGTGCCTGGTTTGAAAAGCTTTACAAGTGTCAGGAGGAGCGACGCAGGCTGCAGCTTTTGTCTCCTACGACAGCGAGCATGAAAGGTTCTTTTTTGTGGAGTGACTGGATTGAGCTGGAACTGCAGATTTGGGGTTGTTTCTGTACATCAGGGTGGCTCCAAAGCAGAGGCTGGGGAGGGTTTTGCTGCAGTCAGGGTGGTTGGGTTCCGCTGTGGTGCCTCGGGTGTTGTTCTGCCCCTAATCCCTCCGACCTGGTGCTGATTGCTGGGATTTGCTGCCCACCCCACACAGGGAGCAGGACAGGAGCAAACAGGGGCTGCTCTGCTCCGGGATTTTCCAGGCACGTGAGAAAGGAAAGGAAGGGAAGCACCAAACCCTGGCAGGGGGGGAGTTCTGGGCACACAGATCCCAGTGTTTGGCTCCATGGGTTGGTGTTTTCTCCTCCAGCACCAGGCAGTGGCCGTGGCTGGAGCCAGCAGTGCCCTCGTGGGCTCCTCACCGAGCTGCTGCAGCCTGGCAAAAGCCTGGAATTCACTTTCCAGCCTGCCCGAGGCAACAAAGCCTCTGTGTCAGAGCTGTGGAGGTGAAAATCTCCCCCAGGAAGGGGGAGGAACAGCCAGTGAAGGTTTCCCAGGGATGATGTGACACCAGGGGTGTCTGGAATGGAGGTGACACTGGGTTTCCCAGGGATGATGTGACACCAGGGGTCTCTGGGGTGATGTGATACCAGGTTTCCCAGGGATGGTGTGACACCAGGGGTGTCTGGAATGGAGGTGACACTGGGCTTCCCAGGGATGGAGGTGACACTGGGTTTCCCAGGGATGATGTGACACTGGGTTTCCCAGGGATGGAGGTGACACTGGGTTTCCCAGGGATGATGTGACACTGAGTTTCCCAGGGATGATGTGACACTGGGTTTCCCAGGGATGGAGGTGACACTGGGTTTCCCAGGGATGGTGTGACACTGGGTTTCCCAGGGATGGTGTGACACCAGGGGTGTCTGGGATGGAGGTGACACTGGGTTTCCCAGGGGTGGAGGTGACACTGGGTTTCCCAGGGATGGTGTGACACCAGGGGTGTCTGCACAAGGAGCTCTGCCCCAGGGCAAGGCTGAGCTCCCTCTGCAGCCACCAGAAGCTTCTGTTGTCCTGTCCAGTCCTCGGGACACCCTTCCTGGGGTGTGGGGGAGGAGTGAGGTGCTCCCAGTTGGAGCTGTACTGGTACCAGTGAGGGAGGTTCCCTCCACAGCCCATCCCCAAGTCAAACCCTTCCCTGGGCAGACACAGACAAAGATCTGTGTGAAAGTTGTGACTTTAAAAACTGCCTCAAACACGAAGCCTCTCCTCGCCTGCTCTCCCCACGGACCTGCATTTCCAGCGGGGAGCCTGCTGCAGACAGCAAGAGCTTCCTGAGAGAAACAAATCAAAATGAAAAGCGATTTAAAAATCAGCGCCATTTCCTCAGTTTTTCTGGTGTGTCCTGCTTGCCGGCCCTCCAGGGAGAGCTGTACCTTCTGATCTGTGCTAATACAAAATTCATATTTGTCTGGGCTATTATGTGCAAAATAATGGGTAATCCCCGAGGCTGGAGTGGAAAGCCAAGTCAAATATTCCAGGAGACCTTTCAATTTTGAGAGGTTTCAGGAATAAGCACAGTACAAACACATAAAGGGATCCAATTATGTGTAAACAAACTGCTGCTGCAGCCTCCTCCTCAGAAAACACAATTAGATTGCCAACGAGATTGTTTTTGGATTACCTGGATTAGGCCTTGCACTCAGAGGTTCAGGAAGTACCTGGAATTTCATTTTTTCCTGCGTGCCCCAGTTGCAGAACTTGGTCACAGGGGGCTGGAGGGTCCCTCCTGTGCTGAGCTGCTGCTGCTGCTGGGTCTCAGGTGTGGGCAGTGCTGGGAGCAGATAAAATGTGGCTGCTGGTGATAAGGAAATGGTTAATCCAGCTCTAACAAAGCCACGCAATGCTCGGCTTCCTGAGCCACCTGAAAGTTAATTAAAAGAGCACCACAGACACAGAGAAATGCAGAATTAAAGCTGTCCCCCTGTGATAAAGCACTGAGCTCACCGACTCTGCCATGGGCAGAGGCAGATGCAGCTCGTTTTCCTTGCACAGGGAGTGCCTGGGTGCAGAGAAATCCCAGAGTGAGGGGTCTGGCTGGAGCCTTTCCCCATCAGTGCTCACCAGGCCCAAACTCTGCTTCCAAACTGACGGATCCTCACTGATCCATCGATAAAACCTGCCTGGCTTTCAACGTGAATTTTAAGACCAGGTCTGCAGGATGGCTCTGACCTTCCTGACCGTGTCCTGGCCCTGCCAGGGAATTCTCTGCTCTCGGTGGGGGTGAAGTTGGGGCTGAGCTGATTCTGCCCCTTTGGCCTGGGCACAGGCTGGGGTCCCACTTCATTCTCCTTGTTTTGGCTTCCTCACCAAAGCCTCTGTGCGGAGCTAGGGGGGAACCTGATGAGCTCAGAATCACAGGCCAGGGGTGACTGATGTTGGGGAATTATGAAGAAAAAGATTATGAAATAAAAAATAATGACCTTTTCTTACAGGGACGGTGAAAATGAAGGTTGATTTTAATTTCTATATTTGTCCTCTTGGTATTGTCCTGAGGACTACCCTGCCCACAGTGAAGCTAAGAATAGAAGTGGGAGGTGTGGGCTTGAGGAATAAGGCAGTAAATCAGAATTTTAATGCTATTAAAATGTATTGATCGTGTTGATTAATTATTGCTGGTGCTGATGGGAAGGCCGGGCTCTCTAAGCCAGTTTAATTATTTTCCAGTTAATGTTAATCTCAGTTAATGAAAACTCTCCAAGCCAGAAAAGAGATGACACGAGGAATGACTGTTATTCATGAGAGACTCTCTTAATCTATAAAACATCAAAGATGTCATTGCAAGCATCTTTGCTTTGCTTGTATTTTATTTTTTAAATGATCCAAACACTTTGTTCTTGGGCTCCTGATGAGTCAGGGTGTGACAGTTCAGGGGAGATCTGAACAGGAGCTGGTGGAGCCTCCTGGAGAACTGGAGCTCAGTGGCTCAGTGCCCCTGGACAGGGGGTTTGGGTAATTAATGACCTGGGGCTCGTTAGGGCGGCTGCATGAGCCCTGTGTCAGGAGAGAGGGACTGGGCAGTGCCCCTGTGGAAAGGAGGGCTGGAGGAGCTGGGAATCGCAGCAGGATCTGCAGGAAAGCTCTGAAGCTGCCACAGTTCTGCTTTGGAACCGTTTCTGGCTCTTATGAGACCCTTTGCCAGGCTCTGCTGCATTTCATGTTGTGTGTGGAGGCTGCTCTGTTTGTGCAGCGCCATCTCAGCGAGAGCAGCTGGGTTAGAAACTTCTCTTTGGAAGGAAAACTGAGTCGAAATAAGGCTGGGTTTGAGCACTCCTGGCAGATCTGTCATCTGCTCCTCAGCCCCGGTGACAAGTGAGCTGTGCAGCAGGGCTGTGCAGGGCTCAGCCCACATTGCAGAGCAGCTGCTGGGCTGCCACCGCTCAGGGAGTGCCCACGGACACCCCACAGCCCCCTCCCCGCAGCGATTTATGGGCAGCTGTCCTGGCAGGGCTGCATGGATCCTGGACATGCAGCAGTGCCCCCTCTGCTTTACCTGTTTGTCTGAGTTCAGCTCCCCACCCCTCTCCCATCGTCTCCACACGCTGCATTTGTTCTGTGCTTCCCTTCCCAGCTCCAAGGGGATCAGGCTGATGCGTTCCAGCATTTCCCCTTCTGCTCACCAGTCCTGGCCTGTCCGGGTTTGGTTTGTCCCTAAATCCCCCAGCAGCAGTGGTGTCCCCAGAAGGCGACCAGAGTTCCCCTCTTGCTCTTGTATCTCATTTCCTTGGCAGCCCTGCCTTCGAATTGTTCAGCCCTTGCCCAGCTGCCCCACGCCAGGGAACCCCTGAGGTGATTATTTCAGATTAGTGACTCTTGCCTGCTGCAAGGAGCCACGGCCCTGGCGTGCTCCTCTCTGGTTGTTTGCTTACCCTGGGTACCTCTCGGTTTTCTGGCACCTTTATTTCTGCCCTGCACACCCTGGGTCCCAGGGACAGGCTGCCCTTCCCGGCTGTGTGGAGATCTAGAGCTCAAAATGCTCAGCCTTCCGATGATCTCCACTTGCAGGAGACTCCTGCTGCAGTTAATAACATGAACCTCCTCTGCACAGCCCTGAATTGAGGAAGGTGTCTCATTCCTGCACAGCAAATAATGGTTTAAAATAGCTCCGTGAGCAATTTCCCAGAGATTACCCTGGGTACAACAGCACTGAGTCACCCAGCCGTGAGCCAAACCTCGTCCCCCCTCAGCCCAGGTGGGGAGGGAGATGAGGACCCTGCCTGGGTGATGGCCACGCTCTGGGTTTAACGGGCAGAGGGAAGGAGCAAAAACATTGAGAAACGTCCCTTGCTTGGTTGTGTAAACGAGAGCTGGATTGCTGAAAGGCTGTGGCTGCTCCCTGAGTTCTCCCCTGGTAACAGAGCCTTCCTGCATTGTCCGTTTGGATTGTAAATTTCCCCGGATTGTCGGTTTGGATTTTAAATTTCCCTGGACTGTCGGTTTGGACTGGGAGTTCTGTGGCTCCGGTTCAGTGTTTTACGCTGCTCTTTACCACAGGACATGGTTTGAATTCCTTGACTCCGGCTGTAATGAACACACCTGGAGGTGTTCTGGATGTGCATCCAAACGTTACCGAGGTGCAGCTCTGAACTGAGGCATCCCGAGCAGAGGCAGGAGTCAGAAATAACCACAAATCACCTAACAGTGTTAAAGTTGTGATGAAGAGTCGCCCTGAGTTTCCCCGGAGGTGTCACCCAGCGTGTGCCTGGCTCTGAGCTGCGTCCCCAGCCTCGAGCCCCTCTGTGCCAGCGCTCAGAGCTGCAGTTCAACACCCCGGCCTCCAGCTGGTCTCAGGGATGGTTTTATCCCATCCATCTCCTGGCAAGCCCTTCTCCTCTGCAGGAATGCATTAAACTATCAGATCTTTCTCATTATGGGTTTCTCATCGGGCTTTCAGCTCCAAATGAGCTCTGAGGCCAAGCAAATCCCCGATGGAGCTGCAGTTCCTTCCCTGCACGACATGGAAAGTGCATTCCCTGTGCTCCTGCCCGGCCTGGGGCAGCTCAGCAGCACAAGGCTGGGATTGCTCGGGCTGGGATGGAAGAGCTCAGCTCTGCTGAAGCACAGCTGGGCTCAGGCTCTGCAGCAGGGCTGCTGAGATGAAAACACACTGACTACAGCACATTTAATATTCACCTTCTCTCCCCTGCCAGAATGACCCAGTGGGGAATTCTCCAGGTATTTCTGGCAGGCTGAACTCTCACTGAGTAATTACCAGGACGTTCCACCAAAGGAGACATGAATCTTCTCCGAGCAGCTCTTGGCACCCCTGTGATTCTGGGAGGATTTAAAAGGTGAGAAGTCCCAAATTAGCTGTGTAGATTGATTTTGGATCCACTTTATTTATCTGCTCTGGCATCAGCTTTATTCCCCAAACAAAAGCTATTCCTACATTTGCGTGGTGGATTTGCCATTTTGGAGGAGCAGCGAGGGGAAGGTGCTGGAGGGAGCTTGGTGTGGTGTGATGGCATCAGAACGAACGTGTAAAGGCAGAAATTGAAGCCAGCTTGTTACACAACTTGAGCAAAAATCGCTCTGTTTGAGGAATCAGGTACCTCTGAGCTCTTTCCTCCCCTCCTGGGGCCCTGATCTTTGTGTTTTAACGACAGTTTTTCTTAGAACTAAAAGCGGAAACGAAAGTGAGTGCAATGGAGGGTTTTCCCTTCTGGAGCCAGCTGAAAAGATTGATGAAATGACAGCTTCTTTAGCAGAACAGCAACTCCACCTGTCAGCAACCAGCAGCCCTCCACAGGGCACAGCAGCCAGGCTGAGGCGTTTTAAACACACTCCCAGCCAGTCTGTCAGGAACAAATTGGGCTTGTCACAGTCTCCAAACAGTTTTAGGGAGAACATTAATGATGTTAATGATCTCTGGTCGCAGCGGGAGGGAGAAGTTGGAGTCTCCTTCCAGGAAAGCACAGAGTGACTTGCAGTTGTTTTGTTCTTGAGATTGCAGGGGTTTCATAGAATATCCAGTGTAGGGAACTGCTTGGTTTGGAAATGTAGAGTCCTCGGTGGTCATTGCGCCCTGGGTCATGTAAAGGTGTCAGCACGTGCAGAACCGACCCAGCATCAGCTCCCAAAACCTCCCCAGCTCCTTCCTGAGCAGCCACAGAAGGGAGAGGGAGCCTTGGCACCGCTCTGGGTTCCGGGCTGGCGTGGGGGATTTGGGGCTTTGCCCCTGTCCAGGTGTGGGTTTGGATTTCCAGAGCTGACCCAGGCCCTTGGCTGTGTGTCCCTGGGTGTGTCTGAGTGTGAGAACAAGGGACAGGGCAGGGGGAGCTGTGAGAACTCCACGGGATCAGCACTCAGCCTGTCTGGGGGCAGCTTTCTGCCAAGCTCTTTTGGAGGAAATGCGAGCGTGTTTCTCCCTTATTCAAATAATTCTCAAGGAAGGAGCTTTGTTGTAATGGATTCCTGGAGTTGTGGCAGTTCAGTCATGGTAACCGTGTGAGGGAGGGGAAATCAAAGTGTATTTCATTTGTTTTGAGCTGTCATGACAAATTGTGTTCTGGCTGCTGAGGAACATTAATTAAAGAGCTGTCCCCGAGTGGAGGGAGGTCCCTGGAGGGTTTAGAGGGGAACGCTCTCAGTGCACCTGAGATTCCTGCAGGACACCCCAACCCCTTCCCAGAGGAAATGTGTTTTCATACCCTGCTGCCTCTGACCACATCCCAGTGATGTGCCGAGCTCCAAACCCTCCTGATGCCCCGTGAGGGTCTGTGCTGATCACTGCAGACTTGGAGCCAGGCCCCTGAATTAAAACGAAGACAGAAAAACTGAAGGGCAGAGGGTTTGCGTGTTCCCGAGGAGCAAAGCAGGAAGGAGCCCAAGGGATCAGATTTTAAACCCAGGCTCCATCCCCACCTGTCCCACCCGAGTGGAACTGCTCCTGCTCAGGGACAGCACCAGCCACAGCCCCACAGTGAGAAAAAATGACAAGTGCCCTTCCCAAAAGAGCCAAAATCCATCTCTGCCCACGACAGCAGTTACCAATATGGATGGGATCTGCCTGGGCTTTTATCTCAATTTAAATTTGTTTTCCATTCACCAGGCTCCACTGAGGGAGAGCAATATTGAAATGTGCAGGAACCACGAGACACAGATTTTATTACCCCCTCTCTGCTACTCCCACTGTAGAGAGAGAAGTTTATGAGTGAAAAACATCCCAGGCTATTTAGTCACCTCCAATATTTGCAGTCCAGACTGGAAGGAGTAATTGATTTTCTAATAATAGAGAGAATTCTTGGCTGGAGGCTCAGTGTTGTGTTGTAGAACTCCTTAAAAAGCTCATTCCCGTTCCTGCAGCTCCCTTTGCCTGGAGCATGGGGCAGAGCTTTTGTGGGGCTTCATCTTCCCAAACCCAAACTATTCCCGTCCTTCAGAGGGGTTCCCTGGCTTGGTCAAAGCTGGCAGCTGGGAGAAGGAGCCTTTTGCTGGCTGATTTCTGTGCCTGGGCCACGGTCTGCAAACGTGCTTTTGTTGGGAATTATTGGTATTCAAGCAGGAAAAGCATCCATGG
Organism: Oreocharis arfaki; assembly: GCA_013398015.1. NCBI lineage: Eukaryota > Metazoa > Chordata > Aves > Passeriformes > Paramythiidae > Oreocharis > Oreocharis arfaki. The sequence continues at coordinate 54,605 of VZRR01000281.1, forward strand.
CACGTGTGAGAGGAGCCAGCCCAGCACAGCCCCACGGTGTTCAAACAGATTTGGAAAGGGCTTCATCTGAATTTCAAAGGGCTCTGGCTCCAGTCTGCTGTGAACTGCATCAAAAATGCAGGTTGGGTCAGGAATGTTTACAGTTTTTTATAATGTTTATATTGAATTTCCTCACGTTCCCTGTCAGTCTGGAGGCTGGGGATGCCCAGCACTGCTCATTTCGCTGTGCAGAGTTATCCCACTGAGCCTCTGAGTGATCAAAGGGGGGAAAACACACGGGAATAACGTCCTGTGGTTATTTTGGGTTTTAATTACAGAACAGAGTCTGGACCATTCAATTCAGGGTTTGCTCCTGAGGTCGTTTGGCTCGGGATGGGAATTTCTGGGACCTTGCAGATAACGAGGTTTGGGGCTGTCCCTGTGCTCAGCAGTGCTGGGACTGCAGGAGAAGGGAGCATTGTCCTTGTGGGGGCACCCAGAGGAGCTGCAGTCCCTTCGAGCGGCTTCCAGGAACCTCCCCGCAGCTCCAGGGTGTCCGTCCGTGTTTCCCTGTCCTGGCCCCAATCCCAAGGGATCCCCCCAGCGTTCCCGCTGTAAGATTGGTGCTGAGCTGGTCTCTGCTCCCTGGGCACACCCAGCCTGAGCTCTGCCGGCAGCTCTGTGCAGCTCTGCCCTGCCCCCTCTGCATTTTCCCTGCACAGAGATTGAGAAGGGGCCGCTTTTCTATTTTATGGTTCTGTATTCCCGGCCAGATTCCTGCGTTCTGCAGGATGCAACGAATTCTGCCACGTCACAAATGAATTTCACCGCACCATGGATGAATTTCACCATGCCACAAATGAATTTCACCACATCACAGCTCAGTTTCACCACATCCCAGATGAATTTCGCCACACCACAAACGCACGTGGCGGAGGATGTGCAAAGAGTCACACCCGCCTTGCCTGAAGATCTCCCTGCACATCACCAATATTGCAAAGAGAGCTTTTGGGAGGGAAACCGTGTGGCAATTTTAATTCTTGTTTTGGTTTTCCTTGTGGGAAAATGTGGAGGGGAACACCTGGGTGTGAGCAGGGACACGAAGGGAAATCAGAGGGAAGGGGTTGTCCAGCAGCCCCAAGGGATCTGTCTCCAGTGAAAACCCCCTCAGCTCTGACAGGGCTGAAACTCTGACAGATCCCAGAGCGGAGCTGAAAATCCTCCAACGAAACAAAACAGATGAAAAAGTAGAGTAAGAATGACAAAACATTTTTTCTTTATTTTCTGCGCGACTTTCCCCGAGCCTGATTTCCAAAGAGCTCTGTTGACATAAGTGCAGCAGCTGGAGATGAGAGGGTTTTAAATCAACCTTCAGAGATGTACAGTTTATACTGGTAAAATAATTACTCTTCAAAGATTCCTGAAAAATTGCATTTAAGGTGTTTAATGATTAAAAACCTGATGTCCTTGAGTGTAAGTCAGATGAAAGAACTGCCAGGGACCTTAATGCAGTGCAATGATAAACATAAAGGCAGCAATAATGATCAGCCCGAGGTGATTACACTCCCTAATTAGAGCACATGTATCACTTAGGCCCGTTAATCTCTGTCTGTCTGAGGCACTTCGGGCACACTCCCCTACATCCATGGAAGCTGCTTTGATCGTGGTGTGGAGCAGCAGGAGCCATTCCCCGCCTTTGGAGCCTCCCAGGTTCCCTCTGGGATCGCCTGAGTGGGCTCAGCCCAGCTCCGCCGTGGTTCTGTCCCTCAATATTTGCACCCCTGGGGCAGAGGAGAGCTGGGGGAGACCAGGAGCGCCCCAAACCCTGCTCTGCAGCACCCTGGGGGCACAAAAACCCCATCCCATTCGGGGGGATGGGGCTGTGGACGGTCAATCCCAGCTGCAGGCGTGGAATTGACTGGGTTACACCTCCTCGTGCTGGCTGCGGGTCTGGGCCGGGGATCTTATTGAGGAAAAACAATTAAATAAAAATCCGTGGTGCCTCCCCGTGCCCTGGAGGTGTCCTCGGCACAGAGCAGCAGGCGGGGGCGGCGTGTCCGTGCTGCCCCTGCAGCCAGGGGACGGTCTGCAGCACACGGAAGGGCTCTGGGGTCTGCAGGGCAGATCTGTGGGGTCTGCAGGGCCCGGGGCAGGTCTGTGGGGTCTGCAGGGCAGATCTGTGGGATCTGCAGGGCCTGGGGCAGGTCTGTGGGGTCTGTAGGATCCAGGACACATCTGTGGGGTCTGCAGGGCAGATNGGGGCAGGTCTGTGGGGTCTGTAGGATCCAGGACACATCTGTGGGGTCTGCAGGGCCCGGGGCAGGTCTGTGGGGTCTGTAGGATCCAGGACACATCTGTGGGGTCTGCAGGGCCCAGGTCACATCTGTGGGGTCTGTAGGATCCAGGACACATCTGTGGGGTCTGCAGGGCCCAGGTCACATCTGTGGGGTCTGTGGCATGGTGCAGTCCCAGGGGCTGTGCAGCTTTGTCACTTCCTAAGCTGATTTCTGGCCAGGTGGGGTCGGAGAGGAGCACAGGGAAATCGCAAGAGGTTCCAACCAGTCCCACGGCCCCGGTTCCGAGGCTTTGATGCACACGTGGGTGGAAATGCGATTCCTGATGTGAGTGCCCCCCTGCCCTCTCCGCTCCAGCCTGCAGAGGATGAGGCTCACTCTGCTAATTCTGATTGCTGAGAGGTTTCAAGGGGAGCCAGTGACTCTAAACTGGAGGTTCTCGAGCTCAGACTCATCTTCATCTGCGGGGGATTGTTTTAAACACAAAGGGGCTGATGGCTGCGGGGCCCTTGCCGTCCTGTTCCCTCTGCAGCTCCTCCCGTTCCCAGGAGGGCCAAGGGCTGTGCCTGGAGAAGGATTTACCTCGTTCCAGGTGCAGCTTGAAGCCAGAGCTCTTTGCTGGAGCCCAAATGGAGGAAGATCCTCCCAGGTGCCTTTCTGAGATGAATTCGGCACAAAGCTGGCAGAGAACGGCCCCAGCTCCGTGGGGAGTTCAGCCCCGAGCAGGGAGCGCAGAGCAGCTCCTCTGGCACGGGGCCCTTCCTCCCAGCAGTGTTTTTTGCGCTCTGCTCAGGCACGAGAGGCCCCGAAAGGTGCACCACGACTTCCCAATCAGCGTGGCTGAGACAATCAGAGCGGCTGCAGGAGGCGGCTGAGAGAGTTCTTCATTAATTTCGAGTGTCCCTCAGTAATGAGTGCTGTGGGTGAGAGGCTGGGAAGGCCAGCAGCAGGCAGGTCTTGGAGCTGGTGGGAGGTGTCTGGAGGCAGGGCATGGGGAGGCAGATCCAGAGCCAGGCCTAAGAGAAAAGCAGATGCTCGAGACAAACACCTGAGAATGCCAACAGCCTCCCTTTCTCAGGGTTCTTTTCTCCAGTTACTGTGAACCTTGTAGTATCCTTTTTGCTTTTATGGAAATTTGCCACGCTGGGCCTTAGCAGAGCTCTACAGGTGAGAAGTCCCAACAACCCAGTGGACCCTGCCAGAAGCAGACACGGATGTGTAGGAGAGAAATTCTAATCCCATCCAAAAACTGGGACTGAAAAACTCCCAGCAGTGTCTGCAGCAGCTTTTGGGATGTCCCTGCTGGCAGTTCTGCCCCAAAAAGCTGCTGTGGCCTGAGCAGAGGGGGCACTGCAGGAGACAGGAGAGATTATCATCCTCATCAGGGCAAAATGAGAAGTGATCTCGCTGATGAAACACCCATTATAGAAACAAAGGCCATTGTCCCGTTTGTTCTCTCCGTGGCCATGTCTGATTCCATGTCGCATGGAGGGGGTGTTTGTGCCTTCCAATTGAGCAGAATAATGGCCTTTCTGGGGAGATGGGAGTGGGTTATTTTAGCCCTGCTGCAGGTGGCATTAGGATGGGAGGCCTTGGCTATGGTGCTGTCAGTTTGTTTAATGATTATTAGAGGAGCAGGTGATTTCTATTAAAGGGAACTGACAGACTGTCCATTAGATATAGATGCATGTTTATTAAATTGGGGGCCTGGAGCAAGCAGCCTGGCTCATTTGCTTCCAAATTCCAGACCAATCTGTTTTGGTTTGCACCTGGAAGGGTCAGAGCCCAGGAGAGGTGGGGGCCTTTCCCAAGCGGGGCTCAGGGACTGCTGCGTTTGTGTTCACTTCCCCCCCGATGGGGGCTGCAGGGGAAGGGGCTGGGGGTGTGCAGGCTGCCAAGTGGGGTTTAACTCCTTCTCTTCTCACCTGCATAGGCCTGGGAGCAGAGGGGGAGCACAAGGGTTTGATCTGTGAGTGCAAAGCCTTTGTCTCTCCTGCCTGTGTGTCCCCACACCGTGGATGGATGGGATGAGCTACAACTCAGATTAAGGGGAAACAAAGTCCAGTCCCTGTTGCAGTCCCCCTTTCCTGCTCCAGGTGCCTGTCCCTGCAGAGACAGGGACACAGGGACCCCGCTCTCCTGCTGAGGGGCTGGGGTTTGGGAATGTTCCTGCTCTGGGCACTGCTGGAAGCGTACAGGGAGCTGACTCCTTGCAGTCCTGGCCCGGGAGCAGGGAATGGGCAAAGGTTTCCACCTCCAGTCAGACCCTTCCTCCTGCAGGGTGAGGGGCTCTGGTGCCACCCCGGCAGAGCCACCCTGCTCTTCTCCCCCCTTCTCCCCTTGGGGTCTGGGCAGGAGCTCTCGCTGTCCTTGCCTCGAGCATCCTGGAGCCTCAGATGAGCTGACTGCAATTTCGGCGTCCTTATCTCCACGGAAATGCAAATACCGCCTCTTGGCAGCTCCCGTGCTCCCCACTCCACACCCCGCGGGGTCCGGTCACTCCCAGTCCCCTCTGCTGCTCAGCAAGGGGGCGAGGAGAGGGCAGACATCGAATATTGCTGCGTTTAACGCCTGCAGTAGCACATCCTGTGCCTCCCTGCCAGCCATTTGCTGGGCTATTATTCCTCCATTCTTCTGTTTGTTCTTTTTTTTTTTCCTCTGGGCACATGTTTTTCCCAATTCGGGCGAAATCGCTGCTGCCATCCTCAGCTGTCCTGATTGCCTGAAGAAGCAGCTGATTGCATTATTCATCTGCAGTGCTCACAAAAGGCGTCAGAGCTCTCGACCAGACCCCGAGCTTTTGATGATGTTTTGCGTCTGTCGGAAGGGGGGAGGATGCTGTGTGAGCTGGTGGCATCTGGTGGCACTGCTGTGGCTGGGAGGAGCTGCTGCCGGCACCGAGCGGTGCCCGGGACAGGCTGGGCTGGGCTCTGAGCTCCTCCAAGGCCGCAGCGATGCTGAGCTGCAAATTGATTTTCCATCCCGGTGAGCAGAGGCAGCCGAACTGCGGGGAAACGGTGCCACCTGCGGGGCACCGAGCGCAGGAATCCCGGGAATGCCATCCTCACACGCTGCTCGGCTCGGCCAGATCCTCGGCACTGGCAAATTTATCAACCCAGGAACAGAGAGAGGGTAGCGCAGTGGAATGGAGTCAGACGGGGAAGGTCAGGCTGTGCCTCACCGCGGACACCTGGGCGATCACAGACACCGACAGGGGCTGCAGTTGTTTCTCCGTGGTGCAGACACACTGGACAAGGGTGGGGTGAGCTGTGCTGGAAGCAAATCCACCTCCAGGACATCTGTGAGCTTCCAGCTGCGCCCCCCTGTGTGCTTGGGGAATTTTGGGGGGTGTTCGTAGCTCCAGGGATGGCACCAGGATGGTTCCTGCCGCAGATCCAGGTCACTTCTGCACCCGGTGACGCTGGAATTTGCGGGGCTGGAGGGCCCTTTCCTTGTGTCCCTCGGTGTCACCTCCAGCAGCTCCATCCCTGCCAGGGGAGGGCTGACACCGCCTCCAGCTTGGGTCGTGTGGGTGCGAAACATGGGAACCACGGACAGCTCCGTGTGCCAAAACCGCGTTAAATTCACCCGAGTCTCTGCTGCGCTTTTGGCTGCTGAGCTCTTCTTCGAGCCCAGCCTTTGGTAAACAATTTGATGGGAATAAAGCAAGGAGAGTGAGCAGGAAAGCGCATGGCTGCCTCTCCCCGTCTGTGCCTGAACACACACGTTTTGTAGAATGTTCTCGGGCTAAAAAGATATTAATAAGTAAACCCCTCTGATTGATTTAATATGCCAGAGCTTTGTTCTCAGTTCTTTGCTTGTACTGGTGCATAACACTGGAAAAATAAAATGGAATCATAAAATGAGATAAATAAAATATAAAAAGCCGTGCAGCAGAGTGAGGTGAATTCAATCATCAGAGGAGCAGAATTATACATCAAGAGCAATCCAATATTGTGTTTAATCCCAAGGCATTATAAATCTGACAAACATCTAGGAATCTGTTCCGAACACAAAGGTGGGGGTTTTGAGGAATAAACAGCCAGTTCATCCTCTTTCCACGGATTTCCTTCCACGAGCAGCGTTCCACCTTGGGTAGAGGCTCACCTGGGCTGGCCTGGGGGGCTCCTGGTTGTGTTTCTGATTCCCGACATTCCTTCCTCACCTGCTTTGCTGTCAGAGCCCAGCAGGAGCCGGGGCCGGGGATCCCCTCAGGCCCTGTCAGACATCGCTGCCGGAGCAGCAGGGCCGGTGGGCGAGGCTCGTTCCCACGGCTTTTCCTGCCGGGCTGTGCCGCTCCCATCCCTCTGCAAAGCCGCGCTTGGGGCTCTCCCTGAGCCCGAGCCAGGCCGGCGGGGCCAGGCTGGAACATGGAAATTGGCGCTGTGAGAGAACCCGGCAGGCTCGGATGGGAACTGCTCAGAGCCTCAGCTGCTCCCGGGGCAGCTCCAGGGCCACGTTCAGAGGGATTCCGGGAGGAACAGCCCCGGGAAGAGTCTCCTCTGCTGCCTGAGCCCAGCACAGAGCCATGGGAGAGGCTGAAACCCTCCTGGAGAAGCCAGCAGAGGGTTATGAATACAGGAATCCAACCATCCCAGGGACTCTGCACGCTGATAAATTACACCGCGTTTCCCGTGTCTCAAATGCTGATGCGAAGCTGCATCAACAGGCAGTGAAGAGCCTCTAACTGCAGGCTGGACACCTCCTCCAGGGCAGGCTCCCTCCCCAGGACTGGGATATCAGGAATGGGTTGTACAGCTCACAGAAAAAAACGTTGGAGAAGCCCTGGGATGAAAAACATTTAGCATACATTGAATAGGAAAATAATGCTGGAGTTGGAGAGAAAGTGGAAGTTCAGCAGTTTCATTTGGAAAGAGAATGGAGCATCAAGCCCTGGGAAGTGTCATTTCCTGACTCTTGTGGAGTAACAGTGAGCTGTAAAATTAGAGTTGCATGGATGGCTGTGGAATGATGCTCATGAAAAATTAATGACAATAGCAGGAGACAGGAAAAATCCAGAAAACATTTCCACGACTGTTAAGTTTTATAAAAGCTTGTTTTCATTAAAATCTAAACTGTGTACTTCACCCGGGCTGCCAAAATCCCTGCAGCTTCTTTAAAGCAGCGAGTGCTCGTGGCAAAGAGCTGCTCTGTGGGCAGAGAGCTGCAGGGGAGGTAATTACGGGAGGGGGACGGGTTCTGTTCCCCCCACTCTGTCTGTGGGTCCCTTCCCACTCCGGAGCTGTTCAGATGCTGCTGCTGGGACTTTGCTGCTGCCTCTGCACTGAGCTCCGAGCATCTGAGCTCAGCTGGGGGATTTTGGGGTCCCATCCCTGTGAAAGGCCCCTGTGAAAGGATCCCTGGGCTGCGTCTCTCAGTTCATGCTGGGATTCACACTTCAGGCAGCTCCAGGGATTTTAGTGCACCCCAGCAGGTCCCTCATGGGAACTGGGAACACTGGGGTGAGGCAGGACTCACTTTGCAGACGTTTTTCAAGCGCTGAAGCAAAGAAAATGAAGGGGAGAGCCAAGCTCTGATCGCCTGGGTTGGAAAGGGGAATATTCTGAAATGCAGCATTCCTGGAAATCGAGTTTCAATAACTGGAGCAGCCTCGGTCAGCTCATCTTTGGATGCATCACACGTGGGGCTCGTTCATGCCCAGAAGAGCCTTTGTGCCTTGAAACACTGAAAACTCAGTGAAATATTCCAGTGGAAGGAATGGACCTGGATTAAAGATAAACCACAGAGCAGCCCAACTCTCCCAACAAAGCAGCCTGAGCTTGGGGTGGTTTCTGATCGAGTTTCCTGTGTTGCAGCACTTTGAAAATAGAAACTGTGTGCGTGGAGCTGCACCCCTGGGTCACTGCGGGCGGCTCCTGATGCTCTCACACAAGTTCAGAGCCACAGGCAGTGCCAGAAATCAGGATTGTTGCACTTCCTGTGAGGGTAAACCCTGATGGAACTTCTCCCTCCTGGGATACGATGGAATCTGGGAGTTCTGTCTCGTCCTGGCAGATGTTCACTCCCCACCAGCTCCTCCTGAAGACGCTCCCAGCCCCGCGAGGTGGGATGAGACACTCCAGTGCTTTCCTGCTTTGCCTGACTGATATTAACAGTGACACAGAGAGTGCTGCTGGCAGGGGAACATATTTGTCCTGTCACATTTTTTTCTGCCTGGAGAACTCTGGGAGCCAAGTGACTGCTTTCTCCTGTGATTTTATCAGCTGCTGGAAGGGTTCAGACAGGTAGCAGCTGTGCAGCCCCATACAGGATATGATGTTCCTAAATATGCTGTGATTACCTTCCTCACCATCCTGAGCACCAGCAGCTGAGGAGTCCGACTCCTTCACCCCGGAGAGCTGTCAGCTCTGATCATTCCCTGCATCCTGGACTGGGCTCTCTGGAACTGGAGACTCCTCCGGTGCTGCTGGATTTGGGAATCCGTTGGCATAATCAGCATCTCCCCAAAACAGTCCAGAAATCCCAAACTGGATTATCTTTATTTTCTGTTATAGGGCATCCATGGAAGTGAAGGTTTATGGGTGGAACTGGCACAGCAAACAATAATCGTTTCTGTGGCTTCCTTCGGCTCTAGACTCCCGTGGGATGCAGGGATGATCCCCCCGTCTGGCATTCAGGATTTGAATCTGTGCTTAAGGCAGGGCAGGAGGACTCCAAAAACGGGCTGGAAATGTGTCCAATGTGCCCTTCCCAGTTCACGCCCTGCTGTTCTTCTCCTCAGCCTCCTCTTAGGCTCATTTCGTTCTTTGGTTGGGTCTCGTGGGGTAATTCACACCCAAACGGGGACAAGAGGAAATCCTGTCACCCCCTGCAAGGAAAGGATCCAGACTCATCCTCCTTTTCTCTCCTTCCCCATCAGTACCTGCCGCAACACGAGATGGATAAACTGAATGTTGGCTCCACGGGCCACGAGTTGCCCAGGTAGTTCCAAACTGACACCAGAGGATGTAACTGAAGACAGGGTTTTGAGGCTGCCCGAGCAGTGCCAGGTCTGTGGCGTGCAGCAGAAAGGCTTCTGCTATCCCCTAGTGGCTGCGGGAGGCTTCACAGCCAGCTCCTGCTCAGAGGAACCGGGCTGGGATTCCTCTCCCTCAGAGACGTTCATTCACAAGGTTTATTTAGATTAATTAAACAGATACCCGGTGATATTCCAGTGGAAGGTGCAGGGGGTTGGAAAAAAAAGGATCTTTAAGGTCCCCTTCTAACCCAAAGCTGTTCCCTGGAGAAATAAACTCCAGGGGACATTCTGTCGATGCAGAAGTTGTGTATAAAACTGAGCTGCCTTTTAGGGTTTTTATTTCATTTACTTGTTCTGTTTCATTCGAATCCAAGTATTTCACAGGCACGGCCGAGCTGGCAGAGCTGATGTTGGAGCTGTCTCCCTTTGCTGGGGGTGACTCAGGAGTATTTATTTTCATTGGGAAAGGAAACTCCTCCTTTTTTTTTTTTTTTTTTTTTTTTTCCCAACTGAGTTTGCAGAGGCTCCTAAATGCTCTAAAGCATTGTCATAAAGGGATAATTTGTCAGTGTTGGCAGCAGAGCTTTTGCTCTCTGGTCCTGAGCCAGAGAACTCTGTCTTTGCAGTGATCAAACACCAGACACTCTAATGGGGAAGCTGGAACTGGTTCAGCAAGGGAGATAAATAAGTGCCATAGATCTCTAAAAAGCTGGAGAATTCACCCAGAAAATGCAGGCTGTGGAGTGCAGTTATTCCTTTCCCCACTTTTAATGGAGGAAATGGCTTTTTCCACCAGCTGGGGAATGCAAGCTCTGGACCCAGAAGGAAAAATGCTGTGGGAAACACCTGGGGTGTTCTGCCAGAACTAGGGAATGAACCCTGAGCTGGAAGGAGTGGCTGGGGTTGCTCAGAACTAATGGAAAGCCAGGCCCCAGCTCCATCAATCATCCCCGGGCCCAGGGAAGTGCCTGCCTGGAGATGGAATGACGGAGGGAGGCAGCAGAGGGCAAAGGCTGCACGGTGCCCATCCAGAAACCCCGTTCTTGCTTTCCTTGCCCAGCAGTTGGCACCGGGGAGGTGCCTCTGCTCCAAGCAGGGCCTCCAGATGCTGCCACAGTACCTGCAGCAGTAATTAGAGCCAGCATCTGCAATAATAATTAGAGTCAGTATCTGTGGTAATCATTGGAGTCACCGACGCTTCGTTTGTCCCCTGAGCCGTGGATCTGCACGGGGAGTGCAGGTGTGGAAGGGAAATGTTCGCTCCCTGCTCGCCCTCCCCTGTGCCCTCCATCGGGAAATGCCCAATATTGGCTAAAACCGGGCTGGAAGCAGCAGGAGTTTGGACTGAGCTGGTTCCTGGAGTGATCTTTGCAGGGGGAACTCGGTAAATTCAGTGCTGCTGCAGGGGATCCAGCACAGATGTGCTGGAAGCCGCCCAGCAGGATCCTGGTGCTCGTCAGAAGGGAGAAGCATTGGAAAATGAGATTTCCCCGCCTTGTTTCACCTGGCACGTTCAGCGTTAGAGCAGATACCCCAACCCTTGTATTTTTAATGTGAGTTTTCAGGAATTTCTGTGGCCCCACGGAGAAATGGCCCATCCAGGCTGCAGTAAAGCTTCCTGGGTTTATTACATTCGTGATTTTATTACAGTAAAAACATTCAAAAATAACGTGGTGGGAGGGAAAGCACCTCTTTCCTATGGAGTTAAAATTTAGCAAATTAATTTTTTTAAAAAAACTGCCAAATCCACAGGAGCCTCAGAATTGAATAAACTGCAGAAACTCAAAACCTTTCTCAGATAAAATTTTAAACATTAAAAACACCCAAACAACCGTGCACAAATATAAACAGAGAAATAACCACCACACACAAAAAAATTCCAGATAGCTGAAGGAATCTCTGTTAATTGTATATTTATTACCTGTTTCTCTCAGAGGAGAGGTTGGAATACACAGCTCTGCACTTCCCTGCTAAACCAGGGAGTTTTCGGATGATACATTTCATGGTTTTGGTTATGATTACGCTTGAAACGCTCCGAATTTCTGCTTTTCTCGGGGAGTCAGAGCTCGGCTAAGGCAAGAAGAGGCCAGAGACGCGTTCAGCAGCAGATGGCAGCCGAGCCCCGCGGCTGAGCCCTTCCCTGGGCTGCGGAGGGCAGCGGGAGCAGGCACCAGGCAGTGCTGACACCTGCAGGGCTCCGAGCAGGAGCACCCCGAGCTCTGCCCGTCCGTGCCCAGCCCAGCTGCCCGGGGAGGCAGGGATGGAGCCGAGCCCCGGGCAGCTCCCAGCGCCCCAGACCGGGCCCCCACAAACCGCACGGACACCCCGGTAACGTCCCGGGCAGCGCACAGCGAGGCACCGGCTCTGCAGGAGCCTCCTCTGCTCCGCTTCCTCCTCGTTTCCACGGCAATCCCCGATCCTGAAAGGACGAGGGGACATTTCAGTGCAGTGTGCGGTAATAAAAGGCATCGCTGAGGACGAGCGGGAGGGTGGCACAGGGACAGAGGGTGAGGGTGGCACAGAGAGTGAGGGTGGCACAGGGACAGAGGGTGAGGGTGGCACAGAGAGTGAGGGTGGCACAGGGACAGAGGGTGAGGGTGGCACAGAGAGTGAGGGTGGCACAGGGACAGAGGGTGAGGGTGGCACAGAGAGTGAGGGTGGCACAGGGACAGAGGGTGAGGGTGGCACAGAGAGTGAGGGTGGCACAGGGACAGAGGGTGAGGGTGGCACAGAGAGTGAGGGTGGCACAGGGACAGAGGGTGAGGGTGGCACAGAGAGTGAGGGTGGCACAGGGACAGAGGGTGAGGGTGGCACAGAGAGTGAGGGTGGCACAGGGACAGAGGGTGAGGGTGGCACAGAGAGTGAGGGTGGCACAGGGACAGAGGGTGAGGGTGGCACAGAGAGTGAGGGTGGCACAGGGACAGAGGGTGAGGGTGGCACAGAGAGTGAGGGTGGCACAGGGACAGAGGGTGAGGGTGGCACAGAGAGTGAGGGTGGCACAGGGACAGAGGGTGAGGGTGGCACAGAGAGTGAGGGTGGCACAGGGACAGAGGGTGAGGGTGGCACAGAGAGTGAGGGTGGCACAGGGACAGAGGATGAGGGTGGCACAGAGAGTGAGGGTGGCACAGGGACAGGGGACGAGGATGGTATGAGGGCAGAGGATGAGGATGGTACAAGGGCAGAGGATGAGGATGGTATGAGGAGAGAGGATGAGGATGGTACGAGGGCAGAGGATGAGGATGGTACGAGGGCAGAGGATGAGGGTGGTATGAGAGCAGCTCACAACTCGGACAGGGAATTGGTGCCCAGCGCTGCCGTCCTGCAGCTCCAGGGTCAGCTGGAAGTATCAGTAAACACACACACACACACACANTGGAAGTATCAGTAAACACACACACACACACACACACACACACACACACAAGCCACCAGATTGTGCTGACTTGTTAAATATAAACGAAAACATAATTAGATTTATAATGTGTCTCTCTTCATGCCCAATCACATAATTTACCAAAGCAGGTGGGGGGAGAAGAACAAGCCCTCACAACCTGCTGAAATATCATTATTAACATGCACATGAAAAGTCAATTATGCCAGAGGGAGGTATTTAAGTGAAGTGAGTTTCCGTACTCTGGGATTACACCTTGGGGATTATATATTTCTTATTTATTTATTTATTTCCCCTCAGATCTCTGCTGCTGCTTAGCAGTGAGGAACAAAAAAAGGTACAAGGAGATATTTTTAACTCCCCTGAAGAAATAGCCAAATATGCAGATGAATAATTGTTCCCCTCCCCATCAGTATTCTCCCCCATCACCACATCATAAAGACTCTGTGTTCTCCCCAGTGGCACGGGTCTGTTTTGTGGTGTTTAGTTTTAAATGACACCAGGGACTGGTCTTCCAGCCCTTCCCTGGGGAGGACATTTGAAAGTGCTGTTATTATTAGTTGCAGTATTTATTATTTGTATTACAGCAGTGCCTTGGGGCTTCTGCTGGGGCTGGGATCCCATTAGGTGGATGCTGAACAGTTCCTGCCTCAAAGAGCTCTCAGCGAAAGCAGAAGGAGCAGACAAAGGTAGGAGGGAGTGGGGAAGGGGGAAAAGAGGTGTTGGGAGCCACAGAGGAAACCTCCCTGTGAGCTGCAGCTCTTTGGGGCTGGCCCTGTGTGACAGCAGAGCTCTGAACTGATCCCAAAGAGCTGGGATCCCAAAGAGCTGGCATCCCAAAGAGCTGGAATCCCAAAGAACTGGGATCCCAAAGAATTGGGGTCCCAAAGAGCTGGGGTCCCAAAGAACTGGGATCCCAAAGAGCTGGAATCCCAAAGAACTGGGATCCCAAAGAGCTGGAATCCCAAAGAGATGGAATCCCAAAGAGATGGAATCCCAAAGATCTGCGTCCAGTTGCCCATTTTCAGGTTCAGGTGGGGCTGCCCCTCTGGGGTGCTCTGCAAACAGAGGAGCTCATTGTGACCTTCTCCTTCCAGAGCAGGGCAGGGAGCAGGGGGAGCTCCGGGTTCAGGTCTCTGCTCCATTTAATTTGTGAGGACCCAGCGCACCCTGAGCTGGGGCAGGCAGGTCTCACGGCAGTCCCACCTCCAGGGCATCCAACAGGGATTTGTCCAGCAGGTGTGCTTCTGGAATTACCTCCCACCCCTTTCCAGGGCTCTGTGGGAACACCTGTGTTCACTGGGACATTGAACCAGCTAAATACTCGAATTCCAGTCATTCTTCGAACAGAAATTTGCATCTGAGATTGAGATAAGGTTTGGATGTGGGCCAGTCAATGAAAAATGTGAGCACACCATAGTTTGGGGGACCTCAATAACGGGTGGTGGGAAAGAATGAGGCTTGGCCTGCTGTAAGACCCAAAGCACGCCTGGCTCAGGGCTTCCAGCAGTGCTGGAGTCCTGCAGTGTGGTCAGGAAGGATCCCTCCCACCCCACTGCATCGTCCTGTACATCCCTCCCTTTCTCCTTCTGCTCCCCCACTGACAACGAGCAGATCTTTGCATCCAGGAGGAGAACTTCATTAGTGCTGTTAAAACAAAGCCAATGCAAAAATCCCTCAGACCCACAAAACTCCTCCAGAAGTGGATTCCTGAAGGCCTTTAGGACTCCTCGAGCACTGCTGGGCCCCCGCATCGCTGCACTTGCTCCACCAGCCATGGCTTTTCCACACACTCTTGCCCAAGGCGTGACAAATTTAATGGTGTGTGTTTTGCTGGATTGTTGACTCTTGTTTTTCATTCCTGCTAAGTTTCTAGCGAGGCACAAACGCGTGGTTGTGAGCGGGGCTCTGTGTGCACGGCCCTGCCGTGGCTCCTTCCCCTCGGCCCTGCTGCAGAGCCCCCTCGGCCGAGCTCTGCGTCGGTGAGAACTGAACCACACTGAGAGGAAAACCAGGTTAAAGAGCCAGGTTTTAGCTCCCTGTTAATTGCAACTTATCTGGGGCCTGGATAATTGCTCATAAATACCTGCTGAGTCGCCAAGCCTGTGTTAAGGCTTGTCAGTCTTTAATAAATCTTGAAGATTTAAGATGCTGCTCCTTGCTGGTGCCCATCACTCCCCGGTGCAAGGTAGGGCAGAGCCAGGCAGCCGAGCAGGATTCCTCCCAGGCTGCAGGGATGTGTGAGAAGGGCTGTGCAAGAGCTCCTGGAAAGGTCATTGGTATTTTTGGAGCAATAAATCATGGAGGGAAAGATTTGCATTTTGGCTGTATAAAATCCAGGGCTGGATTAGAGAGAGCATACTTTGCAGTAATATTTCTCTCCTGACTTGTTTTATTAGCTTCCTTTAAACATGTTACATTATTGCTTATAGAATTTCATTTACTTGGATTGGCAGCTTGATAAATATGTCTATTGGCGATGATTTGGATTGCTCTGGGCATTAATATTATTAAAACCTGTCACAAGGAAATGTCTGAAAGATGACTTACTGTAAAGATTACAGCATGAAATAAATCATACAATGGTATTTGTTACCGTTTATGGCCTCTTGGAGCCGAGTCAATCCCTTTTTATGTTGCATTATTTTTCAAGTTTTTATAGCCTTACATTATATATCGCTGTCAGAAATGAACAGATGGGGTGTCAAACACGAGCCTTCTGAATAATTCCCACCCTCGGGTTATTTGTATGAAGGACAAGTGTAAAGCTGTGTTCTCGAGAAAAGGAGCGGGATGGAGGTGCAGGAAGTGTTGTTCCAGCGGGCAGCTCCTTTGTCAGCAGCACATTGTGCTTTTGAGCAGCACCTGGGCTCCAGGACGGGGGCCCCGGGCTGGCAGGAGCCGAGTTTGGCACAGCAAACCCTCGGAGTCTCTCCAGCCCCACGTTCCCCCGGCTCTGCTGCTGCTGCTGGAGCAGAGTGAGGTGGGCAAGGGGTGCTCAGCGACAGCCAAACCTCCCAGGGCTGGGGGAGCGCGGCTGAGGGTGGATGCCTGTGGGTACCTCGCACACTTCAGGGGTGGGATTGTACAAAAAGCCCCTCCTGAACCACACACACGGCGTTGCTGGAGCTTGGGGAGTGTAAGGAGGCAGCTGAACAGGTATTTTGGACGCTGGAATTTTGAGAACCGATGTTAGCTGGGAAGCTCCTCTAGGAAGGGGTGATAATATTTTGCATCCCACTTCTTGCTGGGTTGGGAAGTCCCATTTCTCCTGCTCTGTTTTTTTGAGGCCTTGTCCTCAGAGTCAGGGGGACAGTCTGGATGGAGTGATGGTTGAGCTGATAATGCACAGGCAGTTAATTAGGTTTATTTGAGTTAGAAACACTCAGATGGGAGCTATGGTCCATCAGGGACTTGCTTCTCCATTCAGTTCAGGTTGGTATTTGTAAACAGGCCTCCAGTTACTCCTTTTTTCATTCCCTTTCCCCCTGGAGAGCAAAACATTTGGAATACTGAGAGAAAACCTCTCAGCCCTTCCCTGCCCTCATGCACAGGCTTTTTCCTTCCCTTCAGTTTGTGTCCCTCTGGCTGCCTTTGGCACCCAGGCTCCTGTGAGCTCAGCCAGCCATTCCTGACCAATTCAGTCAGCTAATCCAGAGTTTATTCCAGCTGCTCTGCGGAGCTCCCTTCCCCTGCGTTCTCATGCCTCTCTGGTTCCTCTGAGACTCCCCAGCCCAGAGCAGAGAGCCTCTCCCCGTGCTCCTCAGCCCCTTTTCTCTGCCCCGTGTGAAAATGCTCTCCCTGCTCCAGGCCCTCGTCCCACATCCATCATCAGGAGTTTTAGGGATTCCCACTCACCCTGCGAGGAGCAGTTGTTCTGCTCGTTGTACCTGGAGTTGCACCCACCCGGGCCCACTAATCCCATTGCAGGTTATACAATGGCATAATCACCTGAAGAATTTGCATGACTGATGGTGTGAGTTCTGAGTGCATAAGGATAAGTTTCATAATTAGCTTTCCCTGTGAACTTGTGCAAACCAGCCTATTCATAATTTGGTCAGCTCCTGATTTTTAATGAGGGTGCTGAGAGGGACCAAAGCCTCTGGCAGCATCGTTTCATATTTTAATTACCCACAGTAATTCTGACAATTACACCAATGTCATAAATCACATCATAATGACCCATTAAAAAAACACCCCTATTTAATGATTGGATGAGGATTTAAATTAAACAGACACGCAATGGCTTAACAAGAAGCCAAAAGCTCCATGGAGTTTCAAAGTGTTCCAAATCTTTTCATTGAGCCACGGCTCCAAAAGATGAAGAAACTCCATGCAAAGTTTCTTTCACAGGCCAAATCCTGATTTCCTTTCCATGGGATGAAATCCATTCCTGCGTCCCAGGCTAGGACTGGAGTGCTACATGATTAGAGCCTTCACTGGCCATTCTGGTCTCTGTCTTGTAGTCCAGGAGGATTTAGGGTGTCCTTTGCTGTTGGCAGTGCCAATTCCGTGGTCACAAACATCTCTGGATGCCACTGGAGCTCAATGACATTGGATTTTAGCCAGGAAATTGGGTTTTAGAAGGGGTAGCATCGAGCCCACGGCTCACATGTTCTGGCAGGGAGCTTTTGCTGCACTGTCTGGGGTTTAATGAAGCCTGAATTTATCCCAAGTGTGGTTCCATGCCCTGCTCACCAGGGACTCTTGCCGAGGGGGGCACTGGGCGAGGGATGCTCAGCATCATTTCTCTCCCCTGGTGATTTCTTGTGCCTCCTCTTAGACCTGATGCAGGGCTGGGCTGGGCTGCAGGTGACTCCCCTGAGGAGCAGAGTCCACACAAAGGTGCCACCAGATCACCCCAAATGAGGCTGTTCCCCCCAGCACAGGGTTCAGCTGGGCCCTGGGTCCCTGCTTTGGGCCCTCAGTGAAAATCACTTCTATTATCTCAGGTCTCGAGCAAGCCAACTCCTGCTCTTTAGATTATTTTGCTATTAATAACGTCACAATAAGTGGGTGGAAGTAGCTAATGGCTCTAAGCCACAAATGATCCCAAATGTTCCCAGTCTCTGCTCTCCTGTAAACCTTGACAGATTGGGAGTGCTTAGTAAAATATTGTAACACTCAACACGCATTTACAAGACAGAGATCCGTCCCATGACGGCTTCCAGATGTGCGAGTGTGTGCAATTTCATAATTCAGGAACAGACTCTATTGCCCTCTGCAGATCCCCCATCAGGCTGTTCATAAATGCTGCTCATAATTAAATTAACCCACTAACTAGCCATGCAAATTTTGATAAGCGGTGACCAAAAAAATAAAAGCAGGGAGCTGTTGAGATGCTCTCAAAAAATGACAAGGTTGTCTTCAGGGATTTTTTATCATTATGAGAAGATTTGTTTTTTCCCCTTCCTGTTTGCCAAGTTCTACTTTGTCCCTTCGTACATGACAACTGTTTCAAGGTTTTAATCTAATAATTAGGAGCTGAATTTTGCCACCCTTCCTCAAGCTGTCTGCTGCCTGTCTCTCGGAACAGCCTCCCTGCAATCAAAGCAGCCTCTGCTCTGTGTGTGGGTAGCAGGACCAGGCTTTGTGTTTTGAAATGCAACCTGTGCCCGTCCCAGGAGCAGTGGGAGAGCAGGAGGGAAGGGATGGAGAGCAGGAGGGAAGGGATGGAGAGCAGGAGGGAAGGGATGGAGAGCAGGAGGGAAGGGATGGAGAGCAGGGGAAGGGATGGAGAGCAGGAGGGAAGGGATGGAGAGAAGGAGGGAAGGGATGGGGAGCGGGAGGGGAGGGATGCNATGGAAAGCAGGAGGGAAGGGATGGAGAGCAGGAGGGAAGGGATGCAGTGTTTGTTTTGGGTGGGGGTTGGATGCAGAAATGGAGAGCAGGGGGCAGTGGCCTCCCTCCCGTGTCACTCTGGGGTTTCTGTAGGGCCCTGAAGCGCTGAGCTCGATGTTCAGGCAGTTTGGAATTTCTCCATGAACTCTTCAGGCTTTGCCATAGGAATTCTTCCTGAGGCATCATCACCTGCAGCCCGGTCACCAGAGAACCTTGGCTCTGTTTTACGCTGCGGTATCACACAACACCTATTTCACACAAGGATTCAGCCTTTGTGTAAATCCCAGCGCCACAGCTCCTTCCATGCTCTTTCCTCAGTTCAGCTTAGTTTACCTTTATTGTTCCCGTTCCGAACTCTACATAAAGCTGGAGTCCCTAACCTTGGTGGGGGACTGGAAGGATTGCTGCAGTAGAGATGATAACTACAGACTATTTTTATTTTAGTGTTTTCTGTGCAACTGCACTGACTTCACTGGGATTACATGTGCATTGCTCAGGGGCAGATTCGGTTCAGTGGATGTAATTAAGAAAAATTTAACTACTCATTTTTAAGATTGGTTTTACTCGTTGCCTGATGTATTTGTTAATTACGGGATGGAATACTCTAAATTATAATATTTTGCCACAACACGCAATACCTCTGTGTCGAGTAATTAAACCTCGCAGCTCCTCGTGAGGTAGGGGAGGCTCTTTGATGCTTTGGAGTGATTTAATCCAGGAGGATGAATCAGCCAAGCCCAGACAAGCCCCACGTCCCAACAGCGCAGGGCTGGGGGTGAGGGAAGGGGCTCTGTGGGGCCCTCGGAGGCACAGCCATTGTTCATTTGTGCGTGTGTGAAACCCCACTCCTCCCCACGGACAAGGGGAACACGTGTGCGCGTCTGGGAGCGAGTCAGAAACAGCGAGAGGATTCCCAAATGGGATGAGGGCGGAGCAGGCCAAGTGTTAAACCATCCCCAAGGCTGGGAAGGAGTCGGGGTTGTGCTGGTGGAGCCCCAGCCTGTGGGGCCAGGCCCTCACAGGGGTTTGCCCTCACAGACCCCTCACCTGGCCGTGTTTTTGGGGACAGACCCCCACAGGGGTTTGCCCTCACAGGCCCCTCACCTGGCCGCGTTTTTGGGGACAGACTCTGACAAAGATTTGCCCTCACAGGCCCCTCACCTGGCCGTGTTTTTGGGGACAGACCCCCACAGGGGTTTGCCCTCACAGACCCCTCACCTGGCCATGTTTTTGGGGCAGACTCTGACAAAGATTTGCCCTCACAGGCCCCTCACCTGGCCGTGTTTTTGGGGCAGACTCTCATATAGATTTGCCCTCACAGGCCCCTCACCTGGCTGCGTTCCCAGGGCCAGTGGTGCAGGCCTTGCTTGTTCTGAGGGGTTTTGTGAGTGGGCTCTGACCCCGTCATCATTCTGGGCAAGATTCAGAACGACCAGAAAGCCCTGACTGCCGAGGATTTGCTGCTGTTCGTGGCTGGAGCACAGGAGGAGCCCGAGCCAGCAGCCCTCGGCGTGTACAGGTGACACCAGGGCTCATGGTGGCCACGCTTTCCCGTGACAAGGGGTGGAAGAGCTGACGTCGGGAGACTGCAGGCGAGGGATTCAACAAAGCTTTAGGGCTTTGCAGAGGCATTGTGAAGAATGTAAAGATAGCTTGTCAGCGGGAAGTTGTTGGCAGCTCACAATTTGATAAAAGGACTTCCACTCCCTGCCTCCTAATGCTACAGACAACTGTTAATCACTTATGTTAGTCCTCAAATGAAGTTTGAAACATCTTGGATGTGTCTGGCTATCTTTTAGCGTAGCTGAGAGCTACATTATCTCCTTTGATTCGTGGAAACGTGAGTGACTGGTTTGCATTAGGTCGTGGCTGAGGGAAGAGGCAAAAAAGAAATGGAATTTGCAGAGTGTGTGGCAGAAGGAGCCCTTAATTAGAGAGTGGCTGTTCAGTCGGGGTGGGCTTGGCCTCAGCGGAGTGGGGCCATCACCAAGAGCATTTCCTATAGTCTCTTCCCTCTCTCTCCCACTTCGGGGATCCAACAGGTGCCTCCTCCCAAGCCTATAAATTTCCCACAATATTAGAACGAGGAGCTGTCATTTCTGACAGGTTGTGTACAGAGATGATGGCTTTATTATGATCGGGATGCATCCATTGATTGATTGGTAAATCTGAGTCGAGGAGGGAGCTCGTGAGAAGAGGCTCTGACTTGCCAAGATGCCATCGGATCCGTGGCCTGGGGATTTGCTGTGTGAGGAGGGGACGTGTGGCTGAGGGAGGCACTGGCAGAGATTTGATGGGGTGCACGGCCCCCCTGCCCTCCAGTTTGGGACCAGTTTGCTAAATTCGGGCAAACCACTTGGAAGCCTCTCCCTGCTCCTTGTCAGAGATGTAAATTTACCTTTCCTCCTGCCGAAGGGTGGGTGATTCACAGCTCTTCCAAACCCTGCTTCCCACGAGGTGCTGTTCGCCTGGGAAACCTTTACAGGGACCCTGCAAGGGGCAGAAGAGAAGAGCAGGGACAGGAGTCCTGGTGCCTTTGGCCACCTCATGACTTCCCCAAGAATTCAGCTCAGTACCAGCCCCTTCAAGCAGCTCAATGGTCAGAGCAGCACCTGCTTGAAGCTTTTGTTTCACGTGCTCTTGTTGCTGCCTCTGAGCTGCCCCGATGCTCACAAACACAGCACGAAGCTGGAGTCTGAAATTGGCCCCTCAGAATGTCCCGTAACGTGGATGTAATTTAAAGTCTCTGAAGACGAGGGGAGAATTCCTGCTGACTTCTCTTTGCTCTTAATCAAGCCCATGTTTATATAAATATTGCTTCAATGAAGGTCCCCACTGAAGATCTCATTATTTAAAATAATCCTCGGGACGGAGTCCAAGCAGCAATAAACATCACAGCTGATACAATAATTCAAGGAAACGCTTTGCAGTATATTTTTCCTTATGTTTGTCTCAGCTGACATTGACAAAGGAATTCCTGCAGCGCACAACCCTTTCCCCGTCCTGGCATGGTAATGTGTGACTCACACAGCCTCGTTTTTCCTTGCTACTACAGACACCAGAGCTGCGATGCCGATAAGGAGGGCACCTCAGATGGGATCTCAGCTTGGCTGAACTGCAGCTGCTGAGGGGCTGTTCTGGGCTGGGCAGCTCCTCGCTTTGTGCTGGGGCCTGCTGGCCGAGGAGGGAGCAGCAGAGTCCTGCTGGATCCTGCAGGAACGTTCCCATGCTGAGGTGCTGCTCCGCTGCACGAGGCTCTGCTGGTGGGTGAGGGGGTTTTGCATTTGGGGTCTCCACGTGTCTTCCTCCTTGTTCCCAGGGAACAAGCTGGAGCTTCCACTGCTCATTCCGTGGCCACATTTCCCTGTGATTTAGGTGGTAACCTGGGAACAGAAAGATCTCCAAGGTAACGAGGGATCAGCGATGCCTTCTGTGTTCAACCAAAGCAGGGCAGGCACCTTCCCTCGGGAGATGGACACGGGAAGGTCTGACTGACACTGGTTTTACTCTGGAATTCTGTGTGCTGTGCTCCCAGGCCCCTGGGCCCGTGCCATTATTGATCAGGAGATCTCTAAGACAGTTTGGTTTATTTATTTAATGCGCCTAATCCGTAAAAGAACAAACCCCATCTCAAAATGGCAGGTTGTGCTCAGAGCTGCCAGAGAGCTGAGAGTAGGCAACCAGATCTTGCAATGAGGTGATCAAAGATTTCATCAAAAATACAGAATGTTCAAGCTGTTCTGCCAGCTGGGAGACTTGTAGCAGGCTGGAATTCATGCTGCTTGAAATGCTGCAGCTTCCTCCCGAGCAAATAAAAGGGCCCTATTGCCCAGCAACCTCCAAAACAGGATTAGTCACTGCGAACGGGCAGATATCCCAACAGGACCGGGAGCTCAGCTCTGGGAATTCAGGGGTGATGTTTGGAAAAGATCTTACGGGCAGGTTTGCGTGAGGGAAAAGCTCCCGAGTGCTGCTGTGTCCCAGCTCCCACTGGCGTGCCACTCGTGTGCTGTGCTGAGGGGTTTGTGTGCCTGGGCCAGGCTCTGCAGGGAGCTCTGTGCGAGCACCGGGAGCGTCCACAGAGGGAACCGGGGCAGAAATGGCTTTTGCACTTGGTGTTGCTGCAGCATCTTCCTGTTCAGCCACAATTCCTGTTCAGGCAGGGCCTCAAAGGCCTGGGAGCCTGAGATGCATTTTTGGGAGTGAGTTTGGGTGCTTGCCACAGGCCCAGGCTGTGCTTTGGGTGTCTGAAAGCTTCGTTTTTAAAGTTGTTTGGGTGCTTTGAGGTGCAAACACACTCCCAGGGGCTTTGTCATAACACTGCAGCATTTCCTTGTGTTGTGAAACCCAGGATGGGCGGATGGAGGGATGGAGGGATGGATGGAGGGATGGAGGGATGGATGGAGGGATGGAGGGATGGATGGAGGGATGGATGGAGGGATGGATGGATGGATGGATGGATGGATGAAGGATGGATGGATGGATGGATGGATGGATGGATGGATGGATGGATGGATGGATGGATGAAGGATGGATGGATGGATGGATGGATGGATGGATGGATGGATGGATGGGTGGATGGATGAAGGATGGATGGATGGATGGATGGATGGATGGAGGGATGGATGGATGGATGGAGGGATGGAGGGATGGATGGATGAAGGATGGATGGCTGTACATTACAGAGTCCCTCCTTGATGGCCATGGCATGAAAACACCACAAAATGATCCTCTGATTTTTACCTGAGGCATTACATATTCATGGGTGTGTTTTTATTATTTTAATTATTTTTATTATTTCACGGCTGATCCAATGTGACCAAGATGTTTGGGAATTAAGGGGTTTTTTTCCCCCTTGACCTCAGTAATGGAGTGATAAACACCAGACCTGGCCAGTGTTGGTTGGGAGGAAGGCCCAAGTCCTTCCTGGTGCCTCACCTGGCCCTGCTGCTCATTCCCTGCTCTGGCTGCTCCTCTCGGGCTCATAATTGTGCATTTCCTCTGCAGATTTCAGCAGTAATAGTTTTTCCAATTGTTCCTATAAAATAAGCTATAAAATAGATTGTGTTTTTAATTGTTTAGCTTCATTCAGCAGACTAATCGTTGGACTTCAGGCATGTTACATTAAATACAGCTAAAGGTTTCATTATTCAATTTAAACTAATCTAATTAGTTAGAGACAATCATTTAATTTGGTTATGATTCTAATCTCTCATCAGGAAACTTCTCCCTGACAAAGTCCCTGCTTTCTCTTTGGGAAATAAAACTGCCAGGGAGGGAACGTTGTAGGGAATTAGCCAGGAAAAAACCACCAGGCCAAAGTCGTTACTGAGCTCCTGGCATTAAACTGGTGCTGCTGCCTCGTTCTCCATTCCTGATGTTTGAAGCCAACAGGGATGAAATTTTCTCTGCTGTAGGGCACACTTGGAATCCAAATACTTAAAGGGGAGATGCTTCTTTTTCTACAAAGTCTCACCCTCCCTGACCCACAGAGGTTACACAGATGAGGAGTGGTTTAAATTTTCCTGACTGAAGAGAAAAATCTCAAATAGCCCCAGCAGCTGGGTTGGCAGAATTCTGGATTCAACTGGCCAGGACCTTGCAAGGACCAAGGAGCGTGGAAGGCAGGAGTGGTAACCAGCACTGCCCCGAGGAACACGGGAGCTCCTCCTGGCAAATCCGGAGTGAAACCCCAAGGTCTGCGGGAAGGAGCCCTTGGCTGGAGGGGGAACGGTGCCAGGGCAGGGACTGCCGGGTTATTTGTCCAACAGCAGTGAGGGGAGGCCCCTTCATCCCTCAGAAAGAGAAAAAAGAATCCCTTTTCCTCGAGGCTGGGGAGGGAGGGTGCTGAGCCCCAGGCAGAGCTGGAGCTCAGAACTGCAATGGAAGCAAAACCGACTCCAGCCCAGCAGAATATTTATGGCATCTCTTCCTTCCTTAATTTGGCGAAGGAGCTGAGATTTCTCCTCTGGAGAACGCGGAGTATTAATTAACTGAGGACGGGCTGAGAAATGGATGGCTCTCCTAAGTGTTTTCCCTATACTTTATTATCATTCTAGGCTTTTAAAACAATGGCTGTGCCAAGGAAAAGATTAGAGTGAGGCAGAGACGGGGTTTTTTAAATAATAACCAGACAAAATAATATCAATACACAGCACATACCATCAGAACAGGAGACAAATTCGTTACAAGGTATATTTGAGTAAGAGGTAATTGTGACTTGAATAGATTACTTTTATCTAATGTATTTATTGCTACATAAATATAAAGATGTATGGAACTCTCGTGATTGTATCCAGAGAGGAAGTAAATAGTATGGGGTTTTATACCTGTAATTTATGTCTCTGCATCTGCAGTGACAGATACAGATGCTGCACCTCACACCTACCCTGCACCCTTCCACCTGGGTGTGGAAAAGACACTCAGGGCAGGCAGGAGATTTCAGCCCTTCCATCGCTGTCCTGCTCCAGGGGGTTTTGTTTTGTCACTCAGAGCTGGAGTAGCTGGGGTGCAGGACACGAGGCTCTGTCCCTCAGCCCCTCCCCAGCTGCCTGGCTGAGCTCCTGCTCCCTGCTTCTCTCGAGGTGGCAGCTCAGGCTGGCTCTGAGTCCTTCCAGCAGCGCCTCAGGGTTCTCCCTGGGCCCAGCTGGGGAAACTGAGGCACGGCTGGTTGGGCAGCTCTCCAGGTGTGTCCTTGTCACATCCCCATCCACCTGCACGCTCGGGCCTTTGCTTCTGCTCACACACAGATCTCCTCCCTCGTTTCCCTCGGGGAGATGGGCACGGGAGGGGCTGATTCAGGGAAAGGGATTCCCCAGGTTTAAGTGTGCAGCACACAAATGCACACAGTTCCTGCTGCTGCCTGTGACTGATCAGTCATTTCCGACAGGGGGGTTCAAACCAGAGCACGGGACTCCCTCCCCAGCCGCTCCCACAGCCGTGTCCCACTGCAGTGGGTGGAATGCTGTGTTTCTGAGCCAGCCCTGCTTTATCCATTCTGGGTGTTTTCTCTTTGCATCTCAGCCTCGGTGACGGGGAATTGTCTCTCCAGGAGCTGAGCACAGCCCCAGTCTGATCAATCTTTGGCTGCATAGATAAGGCTCTTGCTCAGATTTACGGAGTGTGCTGCAGACAGAAAAGCAGTGCTGCTTACAGGGTGTCATCATCAGGGAATAAAAGGGATTTGCAAAGTAAGGCCGAGACAGAGGTTTCACTTCTTCACATCAGCCGTTAACTCTGTCAGTGTGAAAATCACCTCCCTCTCCAGTTTAGGGGTGGCCACTGCTGATGGGGCAGAAGGGGACCTGGCTGGATGTCCAGTGACCCTGCCCATCCAAATCCTCCCTGGTGCCCAGCCTGGAGAGACAAAATGAGGGCATTCTGCATCCTGGCCATGATAGAAAACAGCCTTTGGGGTGGCAGGCCCCGGGGCACTGTGGGTGCCTGGGGAGGGATGTGAGGACTACAACAAAGCCCAAACCCACCACAGTTCAGCTGGGTTTGGGTTTCCCTGTGAGCATCTCACACCCCACAAACCCCAGCCCGTTGTGCACATCCCCTTCCCCCCAGGGTGGGGCACCAGGCAGGCCTGAGAGAACCAGACCCACAGGGAGCAAACGCTGCTTAGCCCTGCAGGAACGAGCAGTTGTGGGGTCACTGCTGGTGCCAAGGGCTTCTCATCTTTCCCGTGGAAAAATTTAGGTTTTCCAGTAATGCTGTAATTACCACCCTGTCATGTCACCAAGCAAACAGGTTGGCAAACCAAGGTACCGAACTAAATAATCTGTGGCATAATCTAAACATATAATGGTAATTAAAGCTGACAGCTTAATAAGATACTGAGATCCAAATGTACAGTAGTAATCTGCAATTAAGTAATCTTTTGTAATAGTACCCTGCCAGTTTGTAAAATTTCAGGTAGAAGGCTGTGTACTGTTCCACAGCAAAAATATTGACACAAGGAAAAGGTATCCAGGCAATGATCAGACACCCAAATGCGCCGGTGCCGTCCAGGGAAGGCTCAACAACACCGTGATTCATCCCAGGCACTCAGCTGCTGCCACCAGCTCGCAGCCAGAGCTGCCTTGCTCAGCCTGGGAAGGGCTTGTGCTGCTGTTTCGAGGGATTTGATGCCTGGCATTGCTCACGAGGGTTTTTGGCAGCCCAGTGTCTGCCCTCAGAGCTGCAGGGTGGGAGCTACAGCCCCCCCAGGACCTGTCAGGGGCTCTGATCTCCATCACTCCTGTGCTCCTCTGAGCAGGGAGGATCCATTCCACAGTGTCTGAACTGGGGAAAAAATTCCATTTCTGGCAAAAGCTTGAGTGGAGTTGAGATTCCATCTTTGACTTTATTCCCACCCTGTGCAATATGGGAGCACTGACACTCGGGCCCCAGAAGCCTTGCCAGGTAGCAAAGGCAAATTTAGACTTAATGGCCAGAGAGACAGGACTGGATGTGATCAAATCCCAAAAAAGAGACTTCAAATTGGAACCTGCTAAACCAGCTCACTGCTGAGAAGCCAGAGGGAATAGGAATGTGCTCCCAGGAACTTCTGGATTTCTCCTTTACGTCTTTTTGGTTGCCAGGTTTGAAAAAAATTACGGGTTTGTCTTAATTCTTGTCCCATGTCCTCATGTTGTGAAGGGGAAGGAGGAACAATCCCCTCCCTCAAAAGCCCTGGGAGCAAATGGCTCAGGGGGTTTGTGTCCACCCCTCTGTGTCCAGGGGAGTCACATTTTAGTGGTGTGCAGCAAGCTCCAGAGCATCTCTTTAGGAGAACCCTGACATCCTTGGGGTTTTTTCTACTGGACCTGGGTTTAGCCTCGTGGCTGCACCTTCCCTGCCTCTCTCAGGGAGATAAATCAGAAGGGTCTCGGCCTGCTTTACCCATTTCCAGAGGAGCAGGAGGCACCAGCTCTGTCCAGGTGAAATCCCAGCTGCCCTCGGGCCGTGCTCTGCTCTCTGTGGGGATTTTGGAATCACAGAGAGGGGCTGAGTGCCCAGCTTGCATCCCACCACCAAGCAGGAGTTCTCAGCCCCTCTGAGCAGATCGTGTGCAGTGGAGTTGACATCTCCAGGCAGGGAGTGCAGCCCTGGGAGTTCCCTCCAGGATGTGGCGTGTCAGCAGAGGGAAAACATCTGCAGTCGCTGACATGGCTTGGGTTCCAGTCGTGTCAGATCTCTGACAAAATAACAAATTGGGCCCAGTCCTGAGCACATGGATGCCTGCCCTGCTGCGTTCCTGAGCAGCACAGAAATATGTTCAGATTTTCAGGGATGGGCTGGGAAGCAAAGTAACCCCAGGAATTTCAAACCTGGAAGCAGCAAGCAGCTGAACAAAACCAGCTGGAGCTTTCCTGTGATTGAACAAGCTCTCCGTAATTCCCTCCGGTAGACCTTGAGTGGGACAAACGCTCAGAGCTGTGCCCACTCCTTGGAACGAGCCGAGAGGGGCAAAGCTTTGCCTGTGCCAGGCAATCCCCCATTTCCCAGCCCCGAGGGATGGGCAGGGTCTGGCACACCTCAGCCACAGGACAGGGCCCTGCTGGCTCTGCTGCTGCCTGACCTGGCCAGAAGAGAAACTCAGACTCTTTACACCTTCAGTGCAGTCCCTCCCCACGGAGGTTGGTCGGAGTTTCACAATTAATCAGGCTCGTGCAGGACCATTAATTGGTGAGCTCAGCGTGGGCCCCGCTGAGCTGAGCACAGCTCCACGTGTCAGGCCTTTTCTGAGCTTGTGAGATGATCACTGGGCTCAGGGGCAGGTCATAAACGGTGATTTCTCAGAAACAATGGATTAGAATCCAAGAAACCCTCGCCACGAGGAGTCAGGGAGCCGGGGGAGAAGCAGCAACGTGGTCTGCAAGGAACCAGGAACGCTGCACAGAGAGAGAGCTGGGGAGCAGTGGGGTGGCCCCTCTGCTGTGCCTGCAGCCCAGGCATCCCCCCGCAGCCTGGCAGGCTCCTCAGAGCCCCGCTGATGAATGCCAGGGGCAGAGCCAGGCTCAGATCTGTGCTGGCAGTGCAGGGCTGAGGGATGGCACCAGCACCGCGAGACAGCAGCGCATTAACGGCCTGGTGATCCTGGCCACTTTTAGTCATCCTTAAAAATGATGCACTCAAACGCTTCCTGACCCCAGGGGATGCACCAGGAATCAGTCATCGCTCAGGGAGTTACTTGTGCTCGCTCTCTATTTTTTAATGGGAAGTTATGGGTGCCTGCTCTCGATCCCTCTCACTCTCCTGCTGCTCTGCTGTCGTTCAGCAGCACTGGCTGGTGGTGCCGGGGTGCCGGGACCCACCCAGCACGTTCAGCAGCACAGCAGGGCCCTGCTGCCCGCGGGAACTTCCCTAGTTCCCTGAAACTGGGAGAGAAACTTGAGGAGGAAGCACTGTCAGAGCAGGGGGAGTTCTGCCAGACTCTCTCAGCCAGCGAGAGTAAGCGAGCAACCAGTGAAGGTCCCTGTCACAGCCGTGGGAGGGACTCTGTGGCCCCAGTTTGAGCCTACAGAAACAGCAACTGGATTTCTGTTAGGTCAGGAAAATGAGGGGCAGAGATGAGGTTATTCTTTTCTTTTTCAAAACGGGTAAATTAATTCTGAGATCTGAAACCAAGCCTGCAGGAACGGAGGGCACCTGGCAGTGCCACCCTGGTGCCACCATCGTGTCAGGACCAACCGATGCTGTCACACCCAGGTGGGTCACACGCTGCTGGAGCTCAGCCAGGGGTCTGGCACTGGAGGAGCAGCTCAGCCATTCCCACCTCCCCTTTGTGAGACCCCCGTGCCCCACCCTGCCCCTCTCCCAGCTCGGGGCCGAGGGCAGCGTGCTGGGGCGGCGCTTTCACAGCACCCAGCTGAACACAAAACAAGGGATAAGCTGTCCAGGATAAGTGTGTCAGGTCCAGTTACGCTTTCCTGGGAAGGCTGCAGCGTTAGGAAAGTATTACATTGCTGCTGCTCACTGATATGTCAATCAGCCGGAGGGTAATTAATGACTGCCGCCGTCGGTGCAAAAGTAACTCCAGACATCGCAGGGCCTGTCTGAAAGGATAGAATTTCACTCAGGCACAGGATTCCGAGTGTGCCCCGCACTCAGCTCTGCTGCAGAGGACAGGGGCACTCGGGGCTGGTCCGGCCAGTCCTGAAATGCCGGGAACACGGGGAGAAATCCAATATTCCTCCAGTCTCAGTGTCAGGGACAAGGTGTGTGCACAGGAGGGGAGGGCAGGGAGGGAGCCTCCAGCAGCCCAGAATCCCCTCCTCTGGCTGCCTTTGGGAATTTCTCAGGACACTCAGAGCAGCAGTGAAACGAGACCAGCAGAGGAATTTGGGTGGCACAACATGAGCTGTGAGTGAAGTGTTCCCCCTCGGAGGCTGGAGCAGAACTGCCAACTGCTTCAACAACTCCTGGGGTCTCCATGGGCAGAGAACATTTCAATGAGCACCATCCCATGGCCCAGGTACTCGAGTGAGCCCTGAATTCCCTCCTGGGTTCCTGAGATCTGCAGGACCAGCTTTAAAAGCTCAGTAGCAGCACAGGGGCAGTGGTGACAGGAGCAGGTTTTGGCCTGGCCTCGCTGTGCAGAGGTGTTCCCAGGAATGCTGCTGCCTGGAGCTGCAACCAAACATCAGCTGGGGAAGAAGGAAACATCTCCTGGGCACGTCACAGAAATGCTGCTCCTTTAAAGCTGGCTTCAAACCCGTCCCAGAGCCGTGTGTTGCTGCTGAGGGCTCACACACACACACACAAGCACACCTCCACAGCTTCCCCACCTTTCAAATTCCTGCAGTGTAACTCAGCAAAGAAAGTACAGAATGAGGGTGACATGCAAATCCTATTAATTCATCCGAGTATGGAAATGCAATCCTTTTGATGTCAAAAAGTACAGCAATGATATGTTAAAGAGCTCAGCACGCTTCTGTTAAATATGTAAAGTGCAGATTCCCCTGCAGCTGTATCACTCCTGCATCACCCTGGACTATAGCTCCCGACTTTAAAAGACTGGGAATTACTCTAACAGCATTATAGGCCTGTGCCCAACAATATGGTCAGATGTTGCTAAGAGGATTTGGGATCAGCGTGGATTTAGTTACACCATTCTTCCCCCAGCTCGCCTGGGCCCTCTGCTCAGGCAGATGCAGGTGACAGATTCCACAGAGTGGCTCCATGGAGGAAATGAGCTTTCAGAGGCAGGGTGGGAAAGAAGTTATTGGATGCACTGCAGGCAGAGGAAACAATTTCAGAGTTAAAAATAAGAGATTGAGGGAGAGAGAGAGACAGACAGAGTGGCACTCCAGGCCTTTCTTTGCCTTCGATCCGAGTTTGAACCACAGTAGGGTTTTTCCAAAAGATACTGGCTGAGATAAGGGCACGGGGAGATGTTTTCAGAATATGGCAACCACAGGGACAGATGGAAGAGTCCTGCTGGGATTTCAGAGAGTTTCCAGGCAGGGGGAACCTTCTCCTCTCACCTGCTCTACCCACTGATTCTTCCCATGTCAAGATTTCAGTTATGCTGCAGCTTCAGCTCTCCTAGAGAGACATTCAGTCTTGATTTAAAGATTCTGAGCCACCAAAAAATTCATCCCATCTTTCAGCAGCTGTTCCAGAAACTAATTAGCCCTATTTGAAATACGTGCATCCCATCCCTGAGCAAAATTAAAGCATTCCGGAGAGTTCTGCACATGCCATCAGTCATTGAAACCAAAACATCTCGTGTGCTGCTGCTTTTCCAGGGCTGTGGGTGCTTTGGAAGTGCCTCCCATGGATCTGCTGCTCTGGCTTGTTCCAGGCAGCAATGCAACAACAGCTGGAGTGGGGTGGGAGTCGGGAACCAAGCAGGGGACAGGTGAGACACACCTTGGTGCCAGTGTGGGGAGACTGGGAGATGCCCTGCGAGTGAAAATGGTGCAGGTTATGCATAAACTGGGCTCTCATTTCTTAGGGGGGGCACTTTGAATTTGGCTGAACAGTAACGTGAGGTATTACTGAGAACGGTGCTGTTAAGTTTCAACAACAAACGTTTAGGACAGTAAAACACTCTGTCTGTGAAGGAAAGGGCAAAAAACCTGAGCTTCTGCTGAGCTCTGCACAGAACAGACCCAACCACGGAGACCCCACTGAGCCTCAGTGTTCTCTGCAGAACCCCTCAGAGCTCAGAGACTCTGGCACACTGAAATTCAGGTTTTTTGCAGTTTGAGCCGAAGACACTGGATTGATAAGCATGAAAAGAACCAAAAAAAAAGGGAAAAAAAAAAAAAACCAAACAAAAAATCCCCCTGAACTTGTCCCATAAATCAGGCCCTGCCCATACAGTACCGAGTCAGCTGAGGGAGGAGAGTGATGGTGTTTGGTGTTTTTTCTCTCTCTCTTTCCCCTAACACTAATTAGGTTTGAAAGGCTGCAGCTTGAGTCCAGATACCACATGGCGAGAAGAAAGGAACCCAAACAGCTGACGCAGAGTTCAGACTAAACTAACTGCAAGCTCCCCAGGGACATCACAAGGTAAACCTGATAGTCCCTGTCATTTACAATCATTATCAGGCAGCAGAGGCTCTGTAATTTTACTGGGGAGCCAATTAACAGATTCCCGAAGCTCAGGGATAAGGTCTGGGTCCTTTTTTCTGGTTTAGGCAGGAAAAGAGGGGAAGAAAGGCTTTGTTTCAAGGGGATGCTCCAGGAGCTCTCCTGCCCAGGGCAATGGGCAGAGCTGGGCTCGCACTTTCCCTCTTGAGGGAAAAGAAAAGAGCAGGGGGTGGCAGAGGCAAAGCCCTGGCTCTGGTGCCAGCTCTGCACAGCTGGGTGAGGAGCTTCCTCCTGGGAGGGGTCCATCCCAGCACTGCACAGCTGGGTGAGGAGCTTCCTCCTGGGAGGGGTCCATCCCAGCACTGCACAG
>VZRR01000281.1:96160-106631 GCA_013398015.1 Oreocharis arfaki
GTGTCGTCTCCTCTGTTGTGGCAGCTTCCCGGGGTTTGCAGGGAGCATCCGGCTGATTTACGGCTCCCAGTTTGTAATAAAGCGTCTCTCAGTTTGTAATAAAGTTTTCAGCAGCTCTGTCGCGCCCGTCCCCGCCCCCGCGCACGCACAGCCCGCGCTCGCTTTGTTCTCCTCGCACTGAATGTCAACTCATAAACCTTTCATCAACTCAACCAGGTGGAAAAAACCCATTACTGAAAGAAGTGTTCATTCAGGTTCGGAGGGGGATGGAGGGGAAGGCGGAGGAGAAAGTTCTCAGTGGAAGGAAAGCAGAGGGGAGGGGGCGCGGAGGGAACGCGAGCGCGCTGCTCCTGCGAGAGGCTGCGCTGCGCCCGCAGAGCCCGGCAGCGCTGCCAGCCCCGGCAGGAGGTGGGAAAAGCCCTGGGCACCCTCAGACAGGCAGCGCTGTGGGCCCCACACCCGCCGCCGAGAAGCCCCGGTGGCTCTGTGCGGCTGGGGGGGCCCCGGCGCTGGCCCGGCCCTGGCCGGGGCTCAGGTGCTGAGAGACGCGGTGGCCACACAATGGACGGGCCGAGAGCTGCAGCCGAAACTGCGAGTGAGGAGGAGAGAGGGGGACAGGGACAGGGACAGCGGGGTGTCCCCACGGCAGCGCTGGGCCCGGGGATGCTGAGCTGGGAGCCTGCAGAGCCCTGGCCGGGAGCTGCTCCTGCCGCCACACCGCGGGACAGGCGTCCCCGCAAATCCATCCCTGAGCCGCCGCTGGGAGTGTCCGACGGGCAGGGACAGCACGGCAGGACCTGGGCACGGCCCCTTTCCGGGTGGAATCTCTGCCGCCCTGGCTCTCCTGCCCAGGATGCAAACGCCAGGAAGGAATGCTGCCTGCATGGGTCATTGATCCCCACGGCCAGGAAAGCGTTATTGACTGGGGACGGGATTTCAAAAGGGCTGGAGGTGGAGTTCGCTGAAAAATGGAATCTCCTTTACCCCAGCGTGTTTGTGTTTCAGGCACACGCTTCTGGGGTTGATGGATCTTTCTGTACACACGGTGTGTAAAGTTCTGCACAAAAGTGTATTTAAATAAGTTTTCAAGCACTGCAGTCCAGAGGTAAAGCTCTGGAGAAGGGCAGGAGGGCACTAGGGGATGGAGAAAGGATGAGAAACAACAAAGGAGAACAGGCAGTGACATCTGTCACTAGTATTTTATAAGTTAAAAATTCAGCATAATCTCCTGCCACCCTGTCCGCTATACTGAGTTCCAACAGCAACAGAATTGTCATGATTTCTACATGAATTAATTCAAATCTCTTCTTTGCATGATATGGCGTAAGAAAGGGGCCATCTGGTTTATGTTCAGGGTGTCAGAACCACTCATACCAGCACACTCGAGGAGTGCAAGATGGAAGTTGACTGCACATATTAATGTCTCCTTACCCTCTGCCTCCGCGGGCCCCGGTGCTGCCGTCCCATTACGGCGCTGCCATTCCCACTGTCAGTAGCAATCACGGCCCTAACGCAGAGCCCGGGGAGCTCCCGGGACCTCCAGCCACAGCTGTGCCCGGGGGCTGCTCCCCAGCACGGGCACGGGGCTGGTTTGTCACACGGGAGGGGCTCGGGGACATCGGGGCCGCGCTGTGGCCGCGTCCGAGCGCACGGAGATTGTGCGGCTCCACACCGGCGGTGTGCGAGCACTGACCCCGTCCGTGCACACCCCGTGCGGGGCTCCCCCTGCGCACGGGGTGCAGCAGCAGCTGGAGCTTGGGAAGAGCTCCGTGTGTGTGTGTGGAAAGCTGCCCATCCCACCGGGAACCACGCCCGGAGTCGGGATCTTCTCGCTGCCGTGGAGCTTTAAATTCTGCCTCTCAGGTTAGGAGCCCGTGATAATAACTTAGATAAGAGTAATGCTTTAATCGGGGTGTCTGGAGGTGATGACATCTTACGGGTTTACACTGCCTGGGTGCATTAATTTTTTATCTGGATGCATTAATTTTTGCCTGGATATATTAATTTTTACCTGGATGTATTAATCCTCAAAACACCCCAAAGCACAGCAGTGCCTGCAGTTCCCAAGTAATTGCAGGGAAAGAAAAAAGGATCAAGGAAAAAGGGTCTTTTGGGGCTGTAAACCAGTGCACCAGATTTCAGTTAATTATTACAGCAGTTTTTTTGTTTTGCTTGTGTTACATCCTGGTGACAAACTGGTTCACCGTGGCTTTTCCAGCAGTTAGTTAAATATGCAAAATCCAAGTAGAATTGGTTTGCTGAGATGAGGCACCAAAGCCCCAAATTCTGTTCCTTTTGCTGGTTGAAAGGGGCTCGAGAGAGTGGGAAAGAAGCCCCAAAGCAGAAAATCCTCATCTAGAACAGATTAGCTCTGTTTATATTGCAAAGGCTCTGGCTCAAGTGAGGGCTCTTTTGCTTAGAAATATTGTTTTAGCATGAATTTATCTTCAAATGAACTTTGTGGCAAATAGAATTCAAACATGAGCTTAAATTTAAGGTCTTATTTAAGTGCTTTCCTCCTTCCCTTGCCAGCTGAGGATCTGGCCTGAGCTTTGAGCGTCTTTGGGGAGAAGCAGCAGATTAACGAGATTAGAACATTTGCAATCACTTTTGTACTTCCCTGGGCTGCACGATCTCTGTAATACCTTGTCTCCACGGGCCTGTGGAGAGTGTTGGCTGGGTGCTGAGAGACGGGGGTGATGAAAACAGGGCTCGCTGAGCGTCCTTTCAGCTTCGGGAGCGCACTCCATGGCCCGTGGGGATTTCGCTCGCGGACGTCAGCGCGTGTTTAATCTCTGTGCTCTGTGAGATGCAGCCTCTGAGTGCTTCACTCCCCACCCCACGGGCCTCATCTCCTGGCTGAGCTTTGCAGCTGATGTTTCACAGCCAGAAAGTGAAATAACGTGGTCGGGGAAGATGGGAAGGGGTGGCCTGGAACGGGCAGGGCTTCACCCAGAGCGTGGAGACCCCAGCGAGGTCTGGACTGGTCCCTCCTGGCAGTTCCCACCAGAACATCCCCTCCCACCCCTGCGACTTCACGAGCAAAAGGCAAATCTGTGATTTTAAGCTTTGCCATTTTTTTCTTTGGAGAAAAGTTTGGGGTGCTCCAGATTGTGCTGCTGGATACTCCTGGTTGCTGTCAGGGAGGGCAAAAGCCCCAAGACAACCCCAAAATCCTGTTTGTCCCAGTCACAGACACAACCTGGAGCTTATTTAATGCAGGATTGCCCAGAAGTGCAGCCAGGGAGAGCCATGCAGAGCTTGCACCCTGTAGGCAGCTCCTGTGCTGGGCCAGGACAAACAGGGCAGGAAATGCAAACCCCGCTCACAGCTCGGTTTCCTGCACTGAAAGAGTAATTATAATTAAAAATAAATCACCACTGCTTTTAGTTTGATGAAATTACCACTTCTGTTAAAGCTGGCTGTAAATCATTTCCTGCAGGGTGACACTTTGGGGTTTGGGATGTTTGATGGGCTAAAGGATGTGTTGTGCTGCAGCTGCAGAAGGAAAGGGCAGAGCGGGGATCACACAGGGGCGAGAGCAGCACGTTCCTCTACTCCGGGGTGCCCGGAGCCTGGAAGAAATGAAATTAGCACTTCTGAAAAGGAATTGATTAATGCAAAGATGCTCCCAACGACTCAATTCATCTGCCTTAATGGGATGTGGGAGGCAGTTTTGACTTGCTGGCCAGAGGAGGCTCTCCCAAAGGCATGAACTCGGTTGACAACCATCACTTCCGTGCTTTTTTGTTTCTTTTCATGTGTCAAAACTCGGCTGCTCTCCAGAATTACTGGAAGCTCAGAACTAAAACTTTTCTGGTTTTTAAGAGCGTTTTCTGCCGTTGCACTCTGCATTGCTGAGGGGTGGGGGGAAATGGGAGCCTGAACTCCTGGGTCCTGAGAGCCTGGGCTTTACGAGGCTGCAGAAAGCCTGGTGAGCACAGGGCCCAGTCTGGAAATGCATTTGAGGCACTCACGACTCGGAGCACATAAATAGTTGCACAGAAGTCGATGGGACATAAATTTATGAATTTGCCTAAGTGCTTTGCTGGATCCCTGCCGAAGGAACCACTTACCAGGAGCTCCAATAACGGAACCAGAGCCCTGTTAATGAGCAAACCCCTGGAGCAGAGCGTCGGGGGGATGTGAAATCCAGCCCCACGTGGTGCCTGTGCTGCCAAGCCCGATCCCATCCCCACGGACACTCGCCCTGCTGGGTGACACCGCTGTCCCCTGCCCTCTCCAAGCAGAGATTTGCAGGTTCAACCTTCCCTCGGGAGTGCAGCAGGGCCATGCAGGAGGGGGAGCAGCCTCTGCAGCAGCCTAGGGGTGGTGCAAACCAGAGCTCAGACCCAGAGGGCAGCCACCAGAGCAGCTTTTCTTCTAGAAAAAGCCTGCTCCAGATCTTCTTCAGTGAATTGTGCCTTCCACCTTCCACTTTTTTTCTTTTAAAATTCTTTTAACAGCGGAG
Organism: Oreocharis arfaki; assembly: GCA_013398015.1. NCBI lineage: Eukaryota > Metazoa > Chordata > Aves > Passeriformes > Paramythiidae > Oreocharis > Oreocharis arfaki. The sequence continues at coordinate 100,632 of VZRR01000281.1, forward strand.
GAGGCTGATCAGGAGAGAGAAACTCGAGTGACTAAGATCAGTCAATATTGTCAGATCTCTGCACACTCCATTAGTGCTGGCAGGCACCAGAAATGCAGATTTCACTGTGCAAGAGCTCATAAATCACGCTGGGAGCAGCAGCTGGGGTGGGGATGCTGGGGAGGGAGGGGATAGGGGTGGTCAAATCCCAAAGCAGAACCAGAGCAGCTCCCGTGCCCTGAGGATGCACGAGGTGAATGACCAGAGGAGCGTGGCAGCGGGACAGGGCTGGAACGCCTCGGATCCTCCAGCGTGGGCACTTTTCACATTGGGGTTTCACCCAAAACAGAAAGCAGGAGCAGCCCCTGGGAGATCGTGGAGCACAGGAGATGTGAGGCAGAACAGGGACTTGCTGAGTGCCACTGTGAGCTACTCAGCACGTTTGGGTGTGTTCAATAAACCCCTGTCAGAACCCTTGCTCTGAGAAAGAAAAGGGTTGTGGCAGATGGGTTTTGCCTGTTGTTCTGCACAGACAGTTCTTTCAATCAAGTAAGAAATGCTCCCACGTCACAACGGAACTTCCCCCAAAATCTCTCTGTGTGAGCCAGAGCTGGCCACTGGCACTGGCCTGGGAGCCCAGGGGCGTGGGGGGCCCAGCAGCTGCTCCCAGGGTCCCCAGCTGGAGCAGGAGCGCAGAGCTGACCCTGCAGGGAGCTGTGGATACCCCGAATCCGTGTCAACTCAGGAATGCCAGGAAAGAAAATGCTTGGAAGGTTTGATGTGTGGAGATCAGCCTGTCAGATTCTGGTGGTGGGCTCGGCAGTGCTGGGGAAGGGCTGGACTCGATGATTCTGAGGTTTTCTCCAACCCAAACAGCTCCGTGATTCTGTGTACTGTGAGCAAACTTTGGGATCGTTTTCCAGAAGCAAATCACAAAACTTTTCCAGAATTCCCAGAGAGTTTGTAGGCGAAAGGACCTTCAGTGCTTCCCATTCTCACAGCATCCTCCGCTGTGGTTCACACAGAGCTGTGTTAACATGAGTCTGGAATATCTCAGCACGTAATTATTTATCCTTCAATAAAACAAAGAAAACCATGTCTAAATCTGACTAATATCCCCTCCTCAGCCTGCCAAGTGGGGCCTCGTGTTTTCAGCACTGCAAAGCAAGCCTGACTCGCTGCATATTTTGTGTTACCATGGTTTATGTCCAAATGCAAGGATTTAATTTTGTCCGTCATCGAGCCGTGGTTTCCATATGACACCAGCACATTCCTCCCCTCCGCCTGCTGTTCTGACAGACGACAGAATCGAATTAAACGTTCCAACCGCCCCGCTGCAAACGCAGGAGCTTCTGTTCCTTTGGCTTTGGAGATCAAGGGGCAGATCTTCACCAGGTAAAGCCATCTTGGGCACAGCCACGAACATTTGCACCGTTTACCCCGGCTGAGTCCGGCCTGGGACGTCTTCATTTCCCAGGACAATCCCGAGCAGACGGGTAAAGCAGGACTGACAAACAAGCCAGCCTCTCCTGTCTCTGTGCCTGGCCCTTCTGAGTGATGATTGTTGTGTTTCCTCCTGGAGCAGTCGCTGACCAGCCCCACTCGTGCCCCCAGAGCCAGCGAAGAGAAACCCCTGCACATATTTCTGCACTAACTGCAGCCCCCCTCCATCCCAGCCAATTGCAATTCCATGGCATCAACGTTTGAAAAAAGCCAATCCCCAGGCTCTGCCTCGCTGAGACCGGGAGTAGAAAAATGACCAGTTCCTTCTGCAAACACCGGCTGGGGTTTCAAAGCAGCCTGAGGGGATTACACACACATCTCACTTTGAAATTTAAGCTCTGGATCTTGAAAGAATAAGGTTTATTCCGCAGCTTCACACCCTGGAGGGACAGCTCACTGCCTGGGATTGCTGTGATGTCATCCCGGCAGGGAACTTTTCCAGATGAAGGCAGTGCTGAGTCCCAGGCCTTGTTCTGCACACAGCAGCACTGGGGTGACCCTGGGCTGGGGCTTTGGGGTTTTTGAGAGCTCTGGGTGCCAGCTGCGTGTCCATCCTGCTCGGTCCAGGGGTCAGGAATAGTCGCTCCTAAACTCTGCCAACCCCCCGCGGGTGGGAAGGGGAGATACAGGAGGATCCTCGGGAAGGAAAAGGAGTGCAGGAGGGGGATGGCAACGACCCAGCCGGGCCTGCGAGGCAACAGCACTCCCGGAGCCAGCCAGGAACCCCGGCAGGGTTCGCAGAGCTGGGTTTGCCCTGGGTTCGCAGCCCCCAGAGCTGCTGTCGGGGGCTGGAGGTGTGGCTGCTGCTGCCGCTGCTGCCAATAGCCCAGGAGAGGGGACCTGGGACCTGCTGGGACTGGGGAAGGAAACAAATTTGTATTAATTAGGAACAAATGCTCGTTGCTGGCTGATGGGTTCCACAGCAGATGTTTGTCCCAATAGCCAAGAGATGGGTCATCTCCAGCAGAAGTGATAAATAACAGGAGCGACGTTTCTGGTTGTTCCACGTTTTCCCAGGTCAAAACCATGAGTTGTTCAGGGCTGGAAATACCATTAATTAATGCTGACACCTAAATTTGAGATGCCTTATTCACACAATGCCCTTTACTAAATCAACCACAGTCCCCAGATGAGGTAAATAATTCCCTGCTCACTCTGAGCATGGAGCACTAACACACGGGATCAGCAATTTTCAGAGGGATTCACCTGTTTGTTCCTGAAGAGAATGAGGCCTGCAGGTCTCCCCTGGTACCCCCAAACATCCTGACCACGCTGTGGTGTTCACACACGACGTGGGACCTGGGGCTCAGCACCAGCACAGCTAAACAAAGACATGGATGTGCATTCCTGGTGGTGCTGAGTTTAGGAGTGGGTCAGGAGGAGGCAGCTCCCCAGGAATATTGTCCTCGCTCTGTGCTCGACTTGACTGACAAACAGTGCGAGGGAACACTTGTTAAGAGGCAGAAATGAGAAGTGTGGATGTGTTGTTCACCTGGGAGGCACCCACACGACCCTTCCTGTGCGTGTGTGGATACTCAGGGAAGTGCTTTGTACCCTGTGTGTGCTGGGACAGAGAGCCTGAATTTAAATTAATCTGTGTAAAGACACGTGTGCAGGGGAAGCCCCCTGCTGCAGTCCCTGCCGTGCGTGCACATCTGACCGTGTTTGGGTACAGACACACACGAGTTACGGACACAAAACTGAGCACAAGCCTGTCCCACCCCCCAGTGATGATCCCTCCAAGGAATATCCAACCTGCTCGTGTCAACACAGACCCCTGGGCCCTGGAGATCCTGACCTGCTCCATGAAACGGAGATCTCTGTCCCTGGGAGGGCAGTCCCGTGTCTGTGCACCATCCCCACACCTCTGTGACGTCCCCTCCCGCTGTAATCTCCGTCCCTCCCGGGCACAGCTCCCCAGCCAGAACCCTCTGATCTTTGCCCTCTTTTCCTTCAAATTAAATTTCAACTTTTTTCAAATCTCTGGTGAGTGACAAGCCAGTGCCAGAACTGTCTTTTAATACACAAAAGCATAAATAATGCCATCCATCAGAGCTGTCACTCAGCAAGATGGATTGCTACTTGTCCAGACACCGGAATGACACAGAAGTGAAAGTTAGGAACTGTCTCTTTTCTTTGCTTGCTTTCTTTTTCTTCTTCTCTCTCCCCTTTTTTTTTTTTATTTGCCGGACTGCTTGATTCTGATTAATGGTGCTGTCAGGGAGGGATTCCGCTTGCCCGGATAATGAGTCAGGAATGTATTCCCTGTCACAAACACAGCAGATGTCAGGGGCAGAAGGGCCCGGGAATGCCAGAAACAATATACAGTTTCTTCCTAGTCCCCTGACAGGCCAATATGCTGCACAAGGTCTAATTTATGTAGACAAAATGCAGGCAAGGGGCTGTGGCAGCAGAGAGGCTGTGGGGAAGTCTGGAGTACAATGCAGGAGGGAGGTAATGAAGGCGAGCACTGGGACTCAATAGCACTGCATCAAACGGCCTTAACAAGAATGGCCCAGGACCACTTTGACTCCATTAAAGTGCACTTTACATCATTATAGAGAGAAATCAAACAGGGCAGAGGGCTTCTGTTTCTTTTAATGGCTCGATTAGGTTATTCACTCATCGGCGCTCGCAGCTGTCATCGCAGCGCAGCGCCTGCCAGGGCAGGGACGGTGGCCCTGGTGCCACAGGGCACCGCAGCCACCGCCTCTGCACACCCCGCGCCACACAGGCGGGCTCAGAGGGCCTTGCCAGGGCTGCCGAAGGGATTTCCAAGCGATTTGTGCCGAGGTGCCTTCGCTCTCAGGGTTGGCCGCCTGGAAAGGGGCCAGGAGGGTGCTGAGAGCCCGGCCCTGCCCTTGGTTCTGGGGTGGTGGTGGTGCCACGGGGACCCACAGCGGCTCTGGAGGGCGCTGACCTTGCCCAGGCTGGAAAGAAACCCACAGCTCCAAAATGCTGATGGAGATTCGCATATTGGGGGAAGAAATGAACATTTTGGAGCACGTGTGGCTGCACTCCCTGCCCAGCACTCCGGGGCAGTCCGGGTGGCAGTGCCTGCCCAGCACTCGGGGCACTGAGGTCCTGGTGCTCGAGGCCTCACCCTCGGGGCCCTGGGGAGGTGTTCCAGCCCCACAAAGCTCCCTGGAGGTGCTGCCAGGCCATCTGTGTCCGTCACAGAGGGAGCAATGAAAACATTGATTCCAGCAGAGACGAGGATCAGGGGGAGAATAGAGAAGGGCTTCCTTCAAAGCCCTCTGATGTCTGTTGAAGTTTCTGCAGCGGCATCAGAGTCACCCCCAGCACCTGGAAACACCTCATTGGTGAAGCTGCCTCATTGTCTGTCCAGCCTCCGCTCAATGAAACCCTGTCATTCTGAAAAGTCCCAGAGAGAAAAAACTGAAGCTGGTTGAGCCAGAGGCAGGGTTTTTTTCAGTCTTAGTCCTAATTCAGCCTTTTCACTCTGCCTCTGACCAGGGTAAAAATAATGGACAAAAATAACCCCACGTGAGGCATTTTGGTGCCTTCCCAGCAGCTTGTGCTGCTTTCAGCACACTCTCAGTCAGGCCACGTCCATGAACTCTTCCCCAAGAACAAGCTCCAGCTTTTATCTCCTTGTCTCCTTAACTCAATCTGAGCCCTGACCCCTGAAAGGTCCCAGCAGCTCCTTCCCGAGGAGCAGGAGCTCAGCTCTGACACGATGCTGGCACTGGGAGGTGAAGGACCCCGAGGTCACAGGGTCTGCGGGGGCAGAGGGAGAGCACACACACGCAGAGAGGGGAAAATGGGGAGTGACAGAGAGATGGAAACGAGGATGAGGCTCTGCTGCCCAGAGCTCCGGAGCTGCTCGCAAAGGGAGGGCACAGGCAGGGCGCTGGGGCTGGCAGAACTCCTGCCCAGACTGAGTGGCATTAAATGCCCAGTCCTGAGCTGTCCCCTGGCCCTGCCCTGGAGCCCTGAGCAGTGTCACAGAGCCACGTGCACACAGCAGCTCTCTCCTGTGTCTGGCACCTGGTTCAAGGGTGCCAGGCCTGGGGAAGTGTGTCCCTGCTCTGGGGGCTGGGCTGGCAGATCAGCTTTGCCAGACCCCTCTTAATTCATGAGGTTGTGCTTTTTTTCCTTTTTTTCCCCTCCTCCCAAGCTCAACATGGTTTTTATTTAAAATAGCTTTATTCCTGCTCAGAATGTCCCTAATCAGAACCAGCACCTAACGGCCTGGAAATAAAGGAAATAAAATTAAAGGCTGCAATTGCTTTGGTTTTACAAGCCCGAGGCCTGGTGAGCTCCGCTCCAGGGCAGGGGGTGAGGGGCTCGGGTTTGTTGGTTTTGCTGGTATTACCCTGATCAAAGCAGCTTATTGTTAAGTGAGCACAAAAGTGGATTTAGAAAGTTAACACATTAAAATAGGTGTGATTGGCACCAGAGGCGGCGCTGGGAGGGAGCGCAGGGGACACGGGATGGGGCAGGAGCTGGGGGCTGCCAGGGCTGGGACAGGCACAGGGGCTGGGTGAGGGGCTG
>VZRR01000281.1:106667-119492 GCA_013398015.1 Oreocharis arfaki
GGGGCTGCCAGGGCTGGGACAGGGCTGGGGCTGGGTGAGGGGCTGCCAGGGCTGGGACAGGGCTGGGGCTGGGTGAGGGGCCGCTGGGATGCTGCAGGGCAGGAGTGGAGAGGGGCAGGAGAGCAGGGAAACACTCGGCAAAGCAAACGTGCCTCGTGTGGTGGTGCAGAAGGAAGGACCCTTCGCTTCCACGTGTCCCTGCACCCCCGGAGATCCCCCTGAAGTGAAGCCATGGGAAGCTTCCCTCTGGGTCTGTCATCCTGGGCTGAGCTCCGGGCACCTTCCTGGGCTCTGCTCCCGCAGGAATGGAGCCCTCTGGAAGCCATTCTGTCATGGGCATCAATAACAGTGCCAGGAGCAGTGCTGGGGCAGAGCTGGGGACGTGTCACCAGCAGCCCCGAGGGTGCTCTGAGGAGGGGACCACGCTCCTGGGGGGACAGGGAGGGATAAGGCTGTGGAGCATTTATCTTTTTGTGCCTCTGGTGGCAGTGAAGCCGCTCTGGTGAGCCCAGAGTGGGCAGAGGGGTGTGGGAACGCCCTGCCTGTCACAGCAGCTCCATCACACTGGGGGTCACACCCGGGCTCGTGGTGGGGCCAGGAGGGGCTGCCAGGCCCAGGGATGTCACCCTGAGGTGTCACCAGCCGAGGGGTCACTGCCCACAGCTGCACCAGCCAGGCCACCTGCCCCACCGGGACAGAGGGCCGGAGCAGCTGCTGGGAATGCCGATGGAGGCAGGGGGACTGGACTGGACTGGACTGGACATGCCAGGCCACTCTCCAGCCAGCCCTGCCCGCTCTGGCCGCCAGCTCTGGTGGCAGCAGCTGCGCACGGGGTTAGTGGGGCTGTGACCAGCCGGGCTCTGCAGTCGCAGCCCAGAGGATGGATGCCTGTGGGAGCCAGCGCGGCGTTCTGTGTAACCCGAGTGCTCCCAGGACCGGGTCAGAACCTGGGCAGCGCTCGGGCAGCGCCCCGGTTCTCGTCCCCGCAGCCCCACGAGGGGGGATTGGATTTCAAATGCTCTCTGTGTGCCGTCCTTGGGAGACAAAACACAAACAGGGACCCCCCAGCTCCAGGCGTCGGTAGCGGGGCACGGCGAAGGCAGAGAGCTCCTGTGATCAAAGGGACCCCTGGACACTCGGCTGAGGCACAGCCCTCAGGAGGGAGGCTGCAAAGACCAATTTTCACAGATCTCAGCACCAGGAAATAGGCATTTCATCATGAGTTGAGTCACGGAAAGGAGGATTCGGACGGGCTGCTGCTGCTGCGGCGGCACAGACAAATGTAATTTATTACCCCGAGGCCTGGGGAGGCCTGGGGAACTCAGGAGGAACGTGCAGCATTAAGGAGCCCGGCCCCCCGAGGAGGCCTTTTGGAGAGTGACTAATTGAGATGGGATACTGGGATATCCTCCTGTGCCTGAGCACATCCTTTCCCACATCCAGCCCTTCCCCACAAACCCTGCGCAGGTACAGCAGAAGGGACGGCCCCGCTCCCAAAGTGCTGACCCAAAACTCAGGACACCTGGGCTGGCTCACAGCTCCTTGCACAGGTCAGCGAGGCAGTCCAGCCCTGCCCCTCTCAGCTGCCCGGCTGCAGGAGCTGCTGAGCCCAGCACGGTGCCCGCAGGTGCTGGGCACTGCAGCTGTCCCCATCCTCTCTGTCCCAGCCAGCAGCAGGGGGGTGGCAGGGACTGCCCTGCCCAGGAGGAGCTGCAGGCCGTGCCCCTGCCGAGGGGAGGACAGGACCTGCAGAGGTGGCTCGGCTGCTTCCAGCCCCGGGTGCACCTGGTACCTGGGAAGTAGTCGGGGTTGGTGCTGCTCTGACCCAAGGCTGCGATGGAGCAGGGCCTGCTGTGCCCCAGCTCCTGTCTGGAGGTGTTTTCCTGGGAATTCTGCCCCTTCTCACCTGTCCCTGCTCAGCCTGGGTGTGCTTTGGAGGGGCAGGGAGGGGGCTGTGCCAAGGGAAGGCTGTGACCTTGCAGGAGAGGTTTCCCAGGGATGCACCACAGCCAGGCCAGCGCCGGCGCTGAGCCTCCTGTGCCTGTGCTGCAGAGGGCTGGGGGCTCATTAATATTTCTGAGGTGTGTTAAGAATTTTCAGGTGAATTGGGGCCTTTTACAGCCGTGCAGGAAGGTATCGGGTGTTTTTCATGCGCCTGGTGATTAACTGTTGGTATTAAACGCTGAACCCACCCTCCCCATATGTGCGAGCGCGTGTGCGGGTGTAGCAAGGCCAGGCAAATGACTAATGCAGACCTGAGCAGAGACAGCAGAGCATATTGTAAAGATCAACCCTATTTCAGCTTCTGCTCGGATCGGAAATGCCAGAGATTGTTTCATAGTCTTCTGCAATGTTCATTATAAAAGTCCCCAGATGGCAGATGGCTATTAGCTCACTGTGACCTATATAAATGTCAAACGTAAAGCTATTGCCCCAGTGAAAATCTCAAAATAAATAACAACAGGAGGGATGCTGTTCCGCTGCCACCAGGATTTATGGATTATGAATTCGTGCTAATTCATCCCAAAGCCAGCGAAAGAACGAATCTTGTCCTTTTGGAGGAATTCACTTAACACCTGCTCGCGGATGAATTTGAGTCCCCCGAGCCTGATCCTCCGCCGATCCCCTGAGCAGTCACACGCTGCTGCCGCCGGGGACAGCTGGTTCCTGGGCAGGGCCGGCTGTGCTGGGGCCGGGATCGATCACCGTGCGACAATGCCCGTGTCACTCACTGCTGACAGCGGGGACTTGCCTTTGTTTGCCAAAATTGTGTAACAGCTACTCGAACCGTGGTTTCGAACTGTTTTCTTTGCCCTCATTGATCACCCTGGCACCTGCCAGTCAGGAAAATGTGGTTTCTCCGCGGGTTTTTGGGGAGTGGTTGTGTGTTCGGCAGCAGCCAAGCGGTGCCCGCACGCCCAGCCCCAGCTCACACCGGTTTGTTTGCAGGGGAAGGCGAGGGGAAGGGGGGCTCTGTTTGCTCCGTTGCTCCCTTATTCTATTCTCATAAACAATCAGAAGATGAATAATGCACCACGAGTGATTGTGGTTTCTGTAGCACAATCCAAACTGTCCTGCTTCCCGCAGCCACAGGCGGTGATGGAGCGGAGGAGCGGAGAATTCCCGGTCCCCCCTCGCTCCCACCTCGCCTCCAGCTCGGTCCGGCTGCGGCTCTGGGCTGGGGAGGAGCAGCCCGAGGTCCCTTGGATGCCCTGTGCCCGTCCAGGTCCTGGGCAGCTCCAGCGTGGCATGGACACAGCTCCGCGGGGTCGCGGCCACTCGCGGGGCCCAGCAGCTCCTGCGGGTGTTGTGTGCGGGGCAGTGTGAGCAGCGCGGGTGGGGAGCCCCAAGGAGTAACTGAGGGGTAGCTGAGGAGTAACTGAGGAGTAACTGAGGGCACAAACACAAATCCAGGGCTGTCAGACCCCGGCGTGGTCGCTCCAGGATCCGGTGCGTGGCGTTCACCGCAGCCCCGTCCAGCACAGAGCTCTGGCTCATCCACATTAACTCCAAACTCAGCTTTATCTCAACTCCCCCCTGTCCCCTGCACACCAGAGCTTTGCAGGAACAGAACTGATGAGCTCAAAGGGATTTGTCCCACCTGGCGTTTGGGGATGATGGGCTGGGCAAGCTCCTGCTCAGGGAGTTCAGCTGTTTTGCTGTGCTCAGATACCTCAGGTGGCACCAAGGACGTTCAGCAAGGAGCACACACAGAACAGGCTGTTCTAAAAAATAGATAATATTAAATGGTGGCGTCTGAAAGAGTCGCTTTTTTCCCCCCTCAAAAGCGATTTTCACAAAACAAGTTGTTGTTGCTGCTGTCAAAATTCTTTAAGTTTCACCAGCACAAATTGTGTTTTGTTTTTTTAATATATTGCTAGGTGAAAAAAACAAATGAGCAGATTTTAGAAATATTTCATCTTCATAAAAGGTGTTTTTGGTAAACAAATACCAGTGAATATTTTATTAATGTTTTTGATAAAGGTATGAACATGTAGTGATGTCATGCAGGGAATGAATCAGCTTATTAAAAAATTAAGAGAGAAGGAGGAATGTGGGTCATTTCTATCCACACAGGAACAACTTCAACCATATTTTTCTCGCAAAATACGAGGTTTCGTTGTTGAGCTGTTGCAATAATGAACATTCCCAAGGAGCATAAAGTTGCTTCCCTTTCTTAGCACACCGCTTCGTATCGGCTGAAAGCTCACAGGGCTCTGAGTCTGGGACTCTCCCTCTGCAAATCAGGGCTGGGAACGGATGTGGTTCCTGCTGTGATTCCCCAGGACAGGAGCAGTGCCAGCCTCAGCAGGTCTGGTGGCCTTCCAAGGGAAAATCCTCACTGGAAATGGCTCCTGCTGACAAATGCTGTCACTCTTAGGGTCGTCCTGGTGGCTTCTTGCTGCTTTTACCCTCCTGTTCCAGGGGGCCACTCCTCTTCCAGAGGATCAGGTTACCTGTGGGTATAAAATGAGATTGCACTTACTAAATCCATGAAAATCTGTTCACTTATGTGCACCGACAATCCAGCACTGAAAACAGCTCCAGAAAAGGCAAAATTAGGGTAGATTTAGGTTAGCTATAGGGAAGAAATCCTTTACTATGAGGGGGGTGGCACAGGCTTCCCAGAGAAGTTGTAGATTCCTCGTCCCTGGAAGGGTTCAAGGCCAGGTTGGAGCCACCCGTTCCTGTGGAAGGTGTCCCTGCCCACGGCATGGAAGGAGATGATCCTTAAGGTCCCATCCAACCCAAACCATTCCACGATTTCACAATTCTAGCGTTTCTTAGATGCACTTTTATTTCGTGGCAGGCCGAGCCTCAGCTGTGGAAAGCAGGCAGTGGTGGAAACCCCCAGGCCCAGTTCCCACCTGATCCATCCCCGCCTGGTGCTCCCCGGTGTTGGATCAACAGGCTGCTGAAATTGCACTTGAGAATTAATTTCCCCCCAGCTTTGCCCCAGCTGACAGGTGACAGATTGCTGCCGTGCCTGGGGCTTTATTGGCTGTGCCCTAGCGGGAAATGGAGGTCCTGGAACTGCAGCTCTTGGGTTTTCTGTGCTCTTGTCAGACCTGCAATTCCCCCGGGACACGGCCCCTGGGCAGCGGCCAGAGCTGGGCAAGGGCAACAGGGAACGGGAGGCCACAAGCCCAGAATGCAGGTAATTGGGCCCACGGTAATTACCTGGGCAAGGAGGGATCGTGAGCCTCCCCGTGTATCCACAGGAACCTTGGGATTGAGGTTTCAGTGCCCTGCCCAGCATGGCACAGCTTTCCTGGATCGTGGCTGGGAAGTGAGGGCAGCTGCCATCAGGAACTGGAGGGACAGGACTTGGGGGAACGGCTTCACATGGACAGGCAGGGGGGTTAGGTGGGATTTTGGGAAGGAATTCCTCCGTGTGAGGGTGGGCAGGCCCTGGCACAGGGTGCCCAGAGCAGCTGTGGCTGCCCCTGGATCCCTGGCAGCGTCCAAGGCCAGGCTGGACGGGGCTTGGAGCAGCCTGGGACAGAGGAAGGTGTCCCTGCCCATGGCAGGGGTGGGATGGGATGAGCTTTAAGGTGCTTCCACTCCAAACCATCCTATGATTCTCTGATTCTACACTGAAAGGATGGACAAAGAGATTTCTCTTCAATCCTCTTCTTAAGCCACGCTGAACTTTCCTCCCATTTATTTTTTTTCCTGAGATGAAGGAGAGCAGCACTGAGAACAAACTCCTCATCCTGTGCCTGTGCAGTTGTGCCCACAGCAGCTCCCGTGCTGCCCCGAGGGGCTGTGCTGGCACTGCTGGGCCTCGGGAGAGTCCCCGAGGGATGCAGGGCTGTGGGACCGACGGCAGAGCCAGGCCTGTTGTCGTGCCAAGCCCGCAGAGAAAGGAGAAGACAGCTTGGCTGAAAGCAGATCCCTTCTCAGAGGCCCGGCTCCAGCTGCCCATGGAAGCCAAGGAAATGTGTGTGAGATGCTGGTATTTGAGGAATTGAGGCGTGGGGCTGGAACAGCAGCGTTCCCTGTGCTGCAGCACGGCAGGGCTGGGGTTAACGTGACCCAGAAGCAGGAACAAAGAAGGCTTTTCCTTTTCCCTGCTTTGGCAGGCCTGTTCCTCGCCTCCCCGAGCATTTGCATGGCCGTAAATCCCGAGCTCTGGAGGATATTCCCAGCCAAAGCCTACATGTGCAGGATACCGGAATGTAAACTGCATATGTTGTGAGAAGTTGTTAAATGGAACCAGCAGATGACAGCGTGCCCAGCGCTGCTGCGAACATCCCTCCGCTTCCCCCCAGCACAGCCAACACAGGACCTCTGCCCCACCAGCTCTGCCTTTCTCACAGGCCTTTACATTCAAACAGAGAGGAGGTTTTGGCTGCCAGAGCCCCGGGAGCTGCCCCTTGGCAGGGCAGAGCTGCTTCTGAGGAGCTCCGCCGCGTTCAGGCACAACCAGGGCTCGCTCCCATCCCGCTTCCCCATCTCCACGCTCTGCCTTGCAGACAGTGAGACTTGTTGAAAAAGTCTGGCACAACCCACTGCATCTGCCACCTTCCCCAGTCTCTTTCCCACTTGCTTTTCCATTGCAAGTAGCTGTCCCCCCTTCTCTGTGTGGATTTAAGGATGAGGGAGCTGCAGGGTTTCCTCCTCGCTTGGGGACGTGCAGCTGTTGAAGCCTCGTGGTGGGCACAGCAGAGCTGCCTGGGGAACTCTCCTCCTCAGCTTCATGTGGACAGAAAGCTGGCACCTCTCCCTGCCAAAGCACTTGGAGGTGGGTTTGTGTCAAGAAAACACTCTGGATGCTTCTCCTGCAGTGAAATCCAGCTGGGGACCCTTCCACACTCTCGGGTAAAAGCTGGAGGAAGAGAAGACAATTCCCAACCAACACCTTTGGTGCTCGTGGGATGCAGTGAAGCAGCACCTCTGTTCAGAGAACAGTTTTCCTAGTGAGGAGAGAGTTAATTAGGAGAGTTTTTTCTATTGAGCCCTGAAGATTTTCTGTCCAGGGCAGGTGTTAAACAGCCTGAGGGGTTGTGAGCTCTGTCCTGGAACCAAACTCTTACCTGATGAAGACTGGAAGGAAAAACTCTCGGAAATGCAGCACAGTTTAGATCCTGTCCTTTCCCTAGGGAGGTTGAGTGCCCATTTCTGAGCCAACAAGCAGCAGGGCTCCAGTGGGGTGAGAAATCCTCCTGCTCCCTTTGCTCCTGCTGGAGTGGCCCCTTCTCATTCCACACTGGCAGTTCCCTGTGATTGAAATTTGAAAGCATGTAGCTGTTAATCTGGGAGTGATTAAAGAGCCTCATTTCTTGGAAGAGTCAGTACTCATCATCTGCCGTGCTGAATGAGCCTCTAACATCCCCTGATCCCATTATATTGTGATTAATTGTGCCAGTTTAAGTCAATAATTCATTTGTTAAAAATAGGCCTGCAAAGTATCATTTGTCTCAGGGGAGATATCAGAATAAAAAAAAAAATTCATTTGATACTTCTCATTAAATTAGTGTTGGGAGTTCTATTGAAGGGTTCTGTTCATGAAACATTTATTGCAGGCTTATTTGATAAGAAGTTGTATTTGTCTAGAATTATGCCTGCTAACAGATGTAAGGGCCTGCATTTTCCCATTGCTAATGAAAGGATCAGAGACCAAACAAGGGCGGGACTGGGGAGGGGGGTCTGTGGTGGCAGAAACGGAGATTTGGGAACGTGTCCCACGGAACAGGCACCAGGGATGTCCTCATCCTTCACTCTCAAAGTGGGGACCCCTTCTCCCCACACCCAGCTGAGGCTGGCAGCGCAGCAATGGGAGGTTACGTGCCTGCAGGGGGAGATGGATGTGCCTCAGAGTCTCCTGTGTGTAAGTGCTTATAAATGTTGCATTCATATTCATCGGGCCATTAGAAATGCTTCAGCTGTAAACGGCTCTGAAAGGAATGCACAGGGAGCAGTGGCTGCTGTGCTGATGGTGGTGGCCATAACTGACAGGGACACACGCTCCAGATCTTCATCCCTGCGCTCGGGCAGGCCTGGGAGCACGGGAGTGCTCCTGGGATGGATGGAGGGGTGGATGGATGGATAGATGGATGGAGGGATGGAAGGAGGGATGGATGGAGGGATGGAAGGAGGGATGGATGGAGGGATGGAAGGAGGGATGGATGGAGGGATGGATGGATGGATGGATGGATGGATGGAAGGATGGATGGATGGAGGGATGGATGGATGGAGGGAGGGATGGAGGGATGGATGGATGGATGAATCATGGGAGCTCACCATGCTGCCCAACCACCCCTTCAGGGGCTGGGCTGGTGGCTGATGGGGTGTGCAGGCTCTGCTGGGTCCCCAGTGTCACTCCAGGCCAGGTCACCGGGGCTGTCCCTCACTGATGGACCTGCAGTGACCACGGGGCTGGAGCCAAAGGGCTCCGGGGATTCCTTCTGGAGCTCAGCCACGACCTGGATCGTGTCAGGAAAGCAGAGCTGGTTGGTTTAGGGTGAGAAGCACCAGTGAGCAGCACTGTACCTGCACAGGGGGGAGTTCAAACCCTTTCCCTGAGGCCACGAGAACACCTGGACTGGGCCCGGCATTTGTTCCAAGTCATGAAATGAAGGATGGGGAGAATGTGCCAGGAAGGAGGCGCTGCAGAAGACGAGGAAACACTGCACCACTCAAGGAAATGTGCACGTCAAACCAGGCTGGGATTGGAAACCCCACCGAGTCCGATGCCAGGGTCTGCTCCAGAATTTATACCAAAAACAAATCCCCACAAACCACAAGGCTCTCTTCAAAGCCCGGCTCTGTGTTCTCCGTGTTTTCCGCTGGTGTCTTTGAGATATTTTATAGCTCTTGCATCACATTACCTGGTGATCTGCCCATCGGCCCCACAATCCCCGCATTGTCCGCGAGCCCCGCGTTTGACAGCGAGCTCTATTAATGTGCTGTGCCGGGCCAAAAATGTGTCACTGCTGCGAGGGGGCGAGCGCAGAGCGCCTTTGATGTGTGAGTGACACGGCTCATGTGGCTGCGGGCCGGGACAGCGGGGCTGGAGCAGCGGCGAGGGAAGGGGGGAGCAGCCCTGCCGGGGCAGGACCACTGCACTGCCCCCTTCCCAGCACAGTTTTGGCTCTGCAGCCTCGGCCTTTCGATGCTCTCGTGCTCCTCCTGACGGTGCCCGTGGAGGAAGGGGAGGGGTGTTGTTTATGCTGAGCAGAGCTCAGCTCAATTAAGTCGATGAAGCCAAATCGAGGGCAATTTCTGTCCGATGGAGCTGCGAGTCGGTCTCTCTGTAAAACCAGTGCAGGTTGTTTCTGTCGCTGACAGATGGCTCGGGGAAGGTAGGGGTGCCTTGTCATTTTCTCACACTTGGGCAACATTTCGTGTAGCTTCTCCTGTCAATAAAATCTCATTTGAATTGACCTGAATTGACAGGCAACTATTGACTTGAACAAGAGATGGATCCAGTCAATAAGCTCTCATGCCTCAGGGCATAAGCCAGTCACTAACTCAGGGAAGGTTAGAAGGAAATATCCCTGATGTGTTGATTATTCCATAAAATTGTCCACTAGGAGGATTTATGGACATTTGGTTGCTCACAAATACAACATACAGGACTGTAGGGACCATTAACCTGTTCTAGTCCAGCAGTTCTGAGGTTCTGCAACTCTGAGCATCTTTACAAGAATTGCAGAAGGAAAACTGAGTATTGGTGGTGTTTAAAAGCTTGGAAAGAAGAATTTTGTTGTTGAATCTTAATCTAAATACCAGAACCTGAGATGTCCTTTCCCTATTCCCCCTGCAGTTGCCCCACTCAGAGCTTTTGGTGCCTGAATATAAAATCAGAGCTGAGTTTTGTGCCTCGTCCTTGTGCTTTGCACCCTGGAGCAGCCGAGGTTAGGAGGAGAGAACTCCTTGGTTCCAACAGGTGGTGGATGCTGGAGCTGTGGTCCCACCCGTGTGCTGTGTTTGCTCTCCAGAGGGTTTTTGGTGCTGTCTGAGTCCTGCCCTGGCCCTCCAGGCCTTGGGAATTCCAGGGCATGGGAAAGGAGCTCCAGCAGAGAGAGCAGGGCTCAGCTGGGAGGTTTTACCACAGTGATGCCAAAAACATCCCCAGGATCTCAACTACGGAGTGCCCTCCTTGAAGGGAATGGCCTGGGCTGCCTGCAGAGCCCTGGCAGGGGAGCTCTGGGTGAACCCACGGAAGGGAAGGGCTCCAAGTGATCCCCTAGAAGGGGAGGGCTCAGGGTGAACCCCTGGAAGGGAAGATCCAGGTGAATCCATGGAAGGAGGGCTCAGGGTGAACCCCACGAGCTCTCTGGGAGCCCCTCGGAGGGAAGTGACCTCCAGCAGGCCATCGACAGCCCCTCCTGTGGGCTTGGGGAAAAGCTGAGGACGTTTGGAGCCCTCTGTGTGTGAGGTGTGGGGAGAAGCTGCCCACAGGCAGCGCTGGGGAGCAGCTCTGGTGCTGCGGGCCAGGAGCTGTCCCCGCTGTCCCTTTAAGCCACCGGCTGTCCCCGCGTTCCCAGCACGGGCGGCTGCCTGTCAGCAGGGAGCAGAAAACAGATTGTGACACAGGGCACTGATTTTTTTTAACAATCCTATTATGAAAGACAGAGTGCTCCCATTTCCTTTGCAGCTTTTATCAAGACTTAAATTGCTGCCAAGGGAGAAGGGGGGGAAGTGAGGGGAACCTCACTGCTTTTATTTTATTTTTAATTTTTTTAAGAAAGGATTTTGCTTAGTTACTAAATTCCTGCCTAAGTCTCCTCCGAGCAGAGATCCAACAGTATCCCTATTAAATTATATAGAGCGAGTCCAGTCCTTGGCTGTCAGCGGGACCCATCAGTCCTAATTTATCGCCCCAGGAAACACAGTACAATTATGGTAATAAATAATAATAGGATTCAGTACATGACAACATGAATGATGGAGCCTCTCAGAACTCATTTACATTGCTTTGTGTTGCAATCACCCTGCTTCTAATGTAATGCCAAGCAAATGAGCCTTTTTGAATATTGTGCAATCTATTGCAAGTCAACTGGCACAAAACTCACTCAATAAATCATGTTCAAACACATGCCTCTAATGACAGGTAAATCAACAATGAAGTAATTGCATTTAATGTATTGAAATACTGGACAAAAACAGTGACCTCAAAGTGACTTTTTGGAGAAGGTTTGGTGTCGTTGCAGTGGCAGAGGGGTGGTTTCTGTCAGGCTCTCCTCGCTCAGGCGCTCACGGGAGCGTTGATGACCCCGCTCCCTGTCCCAGCCCGGCGGGAGCAGCCCCAGCAGGGCCAAGCCGGGCTCAGGGACGGCTCCAGGGATCGATTCCCTGCATGAGCAGTGCCAGGGGCTCTCTGTGACGCCGCAGAGGCAGCTCAGCCCTGCAGCACAGGTTCTGCCCTGTTGCTTCCAATTGACTCGGCTCAGTTTCCCCGATTTCCGTGTCCCATTGGTTCCAGCTGAAGAGGGGAAAGGCGTGTTGGACGGTGAAGCTGCTGCAGCACCTCCCCTCAGCCCCTCACGTGGTTTCTTGTGTGGTAGGGTGGGTTTCTGTTGGGTTTTGGGGTTGTTTTTTCCCTAGGAGGCTGGAGAGGGTGGGAAGAAGCGGCCTTAGCAAAGCAGCCCCGCGGTTGTTGCTGCCCCATAAAACCACGGTAGGAGCAGAGGAAACTTTGAAGGTTCTGTTTGAAGGCTGATGAAGGAACAACTTTGCAGATTTTGGCTCCGAGTTTATTCCCTTACCCTTCCCTTGCAAGGGAATTTGGCAAGTGTCAAAGGTCTCCTTGGATTCTTCAGGCAATGGAAAGGTTTTACATATCCCCAGGCTTGACTGTCTCTGCTGATAGCTCCCATATGATAGAAACTGATTAGCAAAATGTCTAGAGCCAGGACAAAGGAACTATTAACTACGAAAAAAAGAAAAACGGCGAGAAATTCCTGTAATTTCAGAAAATTGTTACCACTTGTACCTGCCACCCCGTTCGTTCCGCGGCAGTAGGAATGTCAGGACACAATCACTCGGTTTTCCTGGACACCAGGACTCTGGGATCTCAGCTACAAACACTTCCAGTGTCGATCCCGTGGTGGCTGTGCAGGGCTTTGTTGTGTTTCCTCCTGGCTGTTGGGATGGATTCCTGTCGTCCCTGCAAGCGTGGCAGGTATTTGGCAACGCGGCTTCCTGCTGCCACAGCTCATTGCCCAGAGGTGAAACCCTTCACACCTCACAGACTAAACTCAGGGACGGGGTGGAGGTGGTTGTTTAGTTTGGGTTTTCCTGGGAATCTCACATAAAGCTGTGCTCTAAACTCCTCTAAGTTTTTGCTGCTGTTTTGGAGGGCCATCACTGAAAAAAAACCCAGAGTTTTTGGGATGTGGTGGCGGGAATCTCAGCCTGGATAAAGGCTGAGCCCGGGTGTCACCTCAGAGGTGACAGAGGAGCCAGAGCTGAGCGTTGGTTTGGGCCTGAGATTTGGTAAACCCAGATTTCCTGCGAGTGAGCACGGCTGTGCTGTTACACGTGTGTGACACGCCTGTGACACGCCTGTGACACACCTGATCACACACGTGTAACACACACCCCAGCTGGGTCCCGTCGCGTGGCTCCTGCAGCGTTTCCTGGCAGGCACAGATTCCCTTTCCCCAGTCCCCTCCCCAGTCCCATCCCAGTGGATCTCTGATCCCATCCCAGTAGATCCCGTTAGCAGCAGGAACGGCTCCCACTTCGTTCCCTGATCCCATCCCAGAGGATCCCCAATCCCATCCCGGTGGATCCCATTAGCAGCAGGAACAGTTCCCACTTTGCTCCCCGATCCCATCCCGGTGGATCCCCGATCCCATCCCGGTGGATCCC
>VZRR01000281.1:125136-144453 GCA_013398015.1 Oreocharis arfaki
TCCCTGGATCAGGGCAGAGCATCCTTGGATCAGGGCAGAGCATCCCTGGCTCCGGCTGTGCCCAGCCGAGCTGCTGGTGGCATTTACTGCAGGAGCAGAAAGTGCTTGCCTCATCACGGGAGCAGCTGGAGACAGAGCAGCTTTCAAAGGCGTGTGACTGACCTCTACCTCGGCTGCCGGGGGCCAGGGATTGCCGACTCAGTGGAATTTTTTTTCTTCTTCTCTCCGTCTCTCTCTGCCGCCCGTTCCTTTCCGCAGTGTCCTGACCTTGTGAGGCCTTGGTCTCCCCCCTATCCATCTCCCACCGTTCAGTCTCTCCTGTGAACTCATGCTGGGAGATTAATTGCCACTATCGCCCCTAATCCATCACACTTCCCAAAGATTGTTTTGACATCTAGTTAATTTTTGGCTGATGATTTATCAAATTCTTATTACTGTGCTCTGAAGGGGCTCATTTATTGTGTTGATTCATGGTAATGATAAAGGGGAACCTTTTTGAATTTTAACTACATTCCCTCATGTTCTTCCCAGCACAGCTAAAGAGGAAAAGGGGAAAAATATAGCTGGGGACTCTTAATTCAGAAAGTAAAAGGGGAGGGGGAGAAAAAACCCCTCTATCCTCCATTATTTGTTTGAGAGCCAAAAGTCCTAAAAGAGGTTAATATATATTAAGACATATTTTTAGAGTTCTGGTCTGGACTGTGTTTCAAGAGCATCCCCCCAAGGCTCTTTAAAACATTTATTGCCCTGTAATATTACCTAAATGTCTACTACCATTTTATTCAAATAGAAGTTAATGCTAAATGATGTCAGTCATGTACCAGTGGAAATGTAAAACATGTCTCTCTGCCAGTCCATATGGCAATTCCAGCTTTTAAAAGTACACAGAGAATTTTCTGCAACCCTTTATGTCATTCCCCCATCTTTGTTCCCACCTATTTTTAATTTGCTGCGCAGTTTTTAATAAGCCCAGATGGTAAAAGAAACACAGTAAATGGCCATTCTCTCCTTTCCTTCCCAGGCAGCTCGGGGACTTGGAGCCCTTACATGGAGGGGAAGGAACGTAGCAAGGGGAGGACTGGGACTCGTTCGTGGTTTGGGGAAGGAGCAGGAGCTACACATGGGTTTGTACCTGGTTTGGGGAAGGAGCAGGGGGTCTGTGTGGGTTTGTATCTGGTTTGGGGAAGGAGCAGGGGGTCTGTGTGGGTTTGTATCTGGTTTGGGGAAGGAGCAGGGGGTCTGTGTGGGTTTGTACCTGGTTTGGGGAAGGAGCAGGAGCTACACACGGGTTTGTACCTGGTTTGGGGAAGGAGCAGGGGGTCTGTGTGGGTTTGTACCTGGTTTGGAGAAGGGAGATGCCAGCTGTTGTAGTGGGTGGTGAGAAGCTTTCCAGGAGCTGCAGAGGTCCTGGCAGGACCTGGTGTGCTGCTGTGGGGTTCCTGCAGTTTAGGGCTGAGGACAGACATAGGTAGAGCCACTTGAGACACTCTCCAAAGCCCCAAACCCGCCGTTCCCTCCCTTATCCTGTGACAAGGGACCAGGCCTGCCACAAGATGGGACATGGTGCTCATTTGGGGCCAATTCCATGGGATGTGGTGCTCATTTGGGGCAGTCCCATGGCATGTGGTGCTCACTTGGGGCCAGTCCCATGGCATGTGGTGCTCACTTGGGGCCAGTCCCATGGGATGTGGTGCTCATTTGGGGCCAGTCCCACAAGCTCCAGCAGCCCAAGCAAGGCTGGGACCTGCACCCCAGGGCCCTTACAGTGCTCTCAGCAGCACCTGTCTGAACCAGGAGTAACCCTGTGCACCCAGGAGCAGCGGTGCGGTGGTGCAGTGAGCCCGAGGCAGGCGCTCACGGGCGATTGCTCATTTACATCACGCCCTCTCCTTATCTTTTATTTTTCTTCTTCTCCTCTTCTTCCCCTCCCCTCTCTCCCCCCCATTCCCTCCCCCTCGCCCTCTGCGCCTCNCATTTGGGGCAGTCCCATGGGATGTGGTGCTCATTTGGGGCAGTCCCACGGTATATGGTACTCATTTGGGGCCAGTCCCACAAGCTCCAGCAGCCCAAGCAAGGCTGGGACCTGCACCCCAGGGCCCTTACGGTGCTCTCAGCAGCACCTGTCTGAACCAGGAGTAACCCTGTGCACCCAGGAGCAGAACCAGCCCCGCAAGCAGCGATGGAGCCCTGCAGCTAGCCCGAGGCAGGCGCTCATGGGCGATTGCTCATTTACATCACGCCCTCTCCTTATCTTTTATTTTTCTTCTTCTCCTCTTCTTCCCCTCCCCTCTCTCCCCCCCATTCCCTCCCCCTCGCCCTCTGCGCCTCTCGTTTCCCCGCCTCGCCGTGAGGTCACCGCGAGCGAGTGAAGGACGCGGGGAGCGGGGAGGTCACGCATTAGCGGGGCTGTGCCCGCGCGGCTCCGCGCGCCCGCGGCTCATCCATCACGGCCTCCACCACTCCATTAGGCCCCGCATGAAATATGCCCCGCTCTGGCTGCTGGGGCCATACATCTCCCGTCTAGACACCTTCCTGTTGTGTGAAGATCAATGCCACACGGTCATGCATCATGTGTCAGCCAGTAGCCCTCACTCTAATAATCGTGTCTATTCTCTAGTCTGCACTATAAATTATGGGCACTGGCAAAGTACTATATTATTCAGCAACCTTGGGCACTAATGGATTATTGGTTTAATGGCTGATAATGTGAGCTCCTTTTTTGGCTGGATCCTACCTTTATTTATTTATCTTTTTTCATGATTATTATTCTGAGTGATGACTGATTTGGATTCTTATCCAGAGGCTTTCACCCTTGCAAAGCAATTATAATAATAAAGCCCTTTGACCGTGGGCCTGCTGTCCTGGCTCTTGCTTAATAGAGAGGCTTCTGCTGAAACAAAGTCCAATATCCATCCCTCCCTCCCTGGCTCGTTTCAGCCACTGAAGCCCCGTCCGGGGATGGGGCCTCAAGCAGGAGACTCAAAGTGAGATCCTGGGATGTGAGCTCAGGCTGGGAGGTCAGGGTAGTCCCAACCCTCCCTGTGCCCCGCCAGCTCCTCGTGGTCACAGCCACAAACGGAGCTGGCTTCTCCCAGTTGTCCCAGTAGCACCTTGCACTGCTCCTGACCGTACCCTGCATCCCTGGGATGGCAGAGGGGGACGAGGCCCACGAGGAGGAAGCAGATGGAGGGTGGTGGTGAGGGCAGAGGGCCGGCAGTGGGACACGAGCAGCCGCACGAGCGGCATTAATTGCCTGTAACGAGTGCGACGCCGCCTCGTCGCTGAGCGGCGGCTCCCGCACGTGTCAGCTGCTAATTTGTTGCTGTTTGTTTGTACATGACAGTAATGTGTTTACCTCATTAGGGGATGTCAAAGTTCCCCAAATCTGGAGCTGGGAGACGGCGGATTCCCGGCACTGACACGCGGAGGAGGCGGGAGGCAGGAGCGGGGCTTGGCGGGGCCGGAGGATGCGGGGCGAGGGAGGCGTTCACCCCCGGAGCAGCACAGACAGCTCACCCTGCCCTCGCTGCTGCTGCTCCCAAATCCAGAGCCCATGGATCAGCCCGCCGCAGCTAAACACCCTTGGATACCACAGCGAGGACCGTGATGTAAAACCCGTGAAAGCTCTTAAAGCAAGGACATGAGGAAGAATGGGCATATAAAGAGAGGGGATTAGGGAGCAGCCACGATCCATCACTGTCGGCTGCTCGAGCCGCAGCCAGGCCCTCGCAGCTCCTCATTGAGCGGTGTCTTCCCATTAATTATGATTAAACTACCCTACAGTTAGTTGTTCCTTCATTTGTAAAATGCTCCTGTTTTCCACCCAGTTCTAATCTTGGCTGTAATTATCCTGAGGGTGGAGGAGTCACTTCAAGAGCCTTTTCTCCTCTCCCTGATGCGTTTGAGTCAAACTAGGATTTGTAGCTCTGTCCCGGAGCTCCTGCCCAGAAAGGAGGTTCTGGGGGGCTTGGCCACGTCCAGCACCCCTTGCTGGGGTGGGGGTGGCGTGGAGACCAGCCAAGGCCCTGGATCTTGGTGGCCTCGGCCTTTCCCTGTTCCATGGCATTCATACCTGGCTAATTTATGAGATCACTCTGATAATTAATTAGTTAAATTTGTGCAGGTTATTCTGAAACTTATTATTATACTCGAGGCTGCTGCTGCCTATGCTTTCTGCCAACGCATCACATTTCCCACCTTCCATGTGAATGAATTCCTAGGATACTGTCCAAACTGACAAGAGGAGCAGGAAATGCCTCCTGCGAGGGCCGGAGGAAGGTGTTAGGAAATTAAAGGAGCAATTCGAGAGCTGCAGCTTTTCTTTCACTGCAAGAGAAAGCAATCCCCGTGTCCCACTCCCACATCCTCTGCTCTCCAGGATAAGCCAGGCCGTGTTTTCTCAGCCCCTGGCGTGCTGGGAAAGCCCGGGGTGGCTGGCAGTGCGAGTGGCTGTGCCCCTGGAGCAGCCTGCAGGGAGGGACAGGAGCCTGAGGGGTGGGGGCAGGAGAAGGGTCTGCCTGAGCTGGGCCGGGGTCACTCGCAGCACATGCTGGGAATCCCTCAGCAGCTGGTATCTCCCACAGACAGAAGGAATATCTCAGGGAGGATCTCAGCAATCAGCTTGACGGGGGCAGCTGGTTCCACTTCCTTTGAGACACAACTCCGGCACCGTTTGACTCCGCTGATCAGATAGGAGCTGCATTACAAGGCAATATTGTGGTTTCCCTTAATGTCCTGCCAAACTGCATTTATCTTCTCATCGCTTCCCCACCCGCCCTGAGGAAGCCTGCTCAGGTCACAGCGTGGAGAGAAAGCCTTCCCTGGGAGGAGGAGGAGGAGGATGGAGCCCTGGTGCAGAATCTGGGCTGATAAGAGTGTTTTATATTAGTCAGGAATGAGGCACAAGAACTTAATTAGATATGCTCTGACTGCCTCGGTGTACAGAGGTCTCGACCTACAAGTGAGAACACTTACAAGGCTGAGGCAGTGGCTGTAAAACCCTGGAAGGCTCGTGACTACTATTTCCAAAAACATCAGAACTGTGGCTAAAAAGAGGCAGTGTTGTGAGTCTGTAAATCCAGGGAGCAGGCCAGTGTGATGGAGCTGGCTGAGGGCTGTGTTTGAGGGCTGGAACAGCTCTTTAATTCCAGCTCTGCTGACAGAGGAGGCTCCGGGAGCTCCTGACTGGGAAGGGGGAGTACCTGGGCAGTGCAACACAGCAGAAGACTCCTGGGTGGTGAAACGGGGCAGGAGGGCTTCCCTCGGCTCTCGGGCTGGGGGAAGGATTGTGCTCTGCAGGGAACAGCCCTGTGCAGGCCAAGGACGTGGTGGGAAGAGCCCAGCCTGTCTCTGTCTCTTCAGACCAGCGAGGAACTGCAGCAATTTGTCCGTGAGCCTCGGCAGGGCCGTGCAGGGCTGCTCCAGTCACCCCGAATCAGCTCGGAAACAAACAGCAACAGCCCCCCCGGACCCCGAGCAGCACCAGCCAAGCCATCGCTTGGCAGTGCCAAGTGCCATCAGGCATATGGCCAGCGAGGGCACTTTGTCATTTCTGCCTGGCAGGACTGAAACCCAGAGCTGGCAGCTCCCATCTGCAGCCCAGCCCACGGAGAAAGGCTCCCCTCACGCAACCTCTGCGGGCACCACGGGGGAAAAGGGACCCATTTTCCCTAAAACCTGGTAAGAACAGCTGGGCTGGGGTTTTGACCGGAGCACTGGGCTGCAGCAGGTTTAGGGTGCACCAGCAGGCAGAAAGTTGTGGCGGTGGAGAGGTGGGCTCAGCCCTGAGGGGTGCACACAGCCGTGTGCTGGGTTTAATGACCCAGGAGATGAGGTACGGCGCTCCCACAGCCGGGGTGTGGAGGCACAGGCACACTCGGAGTCGCCACTGCCACCTTCACACAGAGAGCACCCTCCACCCTCCTCTGCCAGGCGTTCTGGGAGCTGACAAGGGTTATTCTGGGGGTGCACGGCATCCCAGCGCAGGTGTGTGTGGAGAGGGGAGGGGAAGAAGCTGGGAAAGGAAATGTATTGGCATCCCCCAGGTCTCTTGTCTCTGCTGCTCCAGAGAGCTCCTGAAATTGCTTCTTGCCATGGTGATGGAGGGCTTGGAAGGCTTGGTGGGATCCTCCCTCCATCTTCACAAGGCCACAGTCAGAGAAAGAGAGAAAAGGCAGGGGGAACCCCAAAATTCCCAGTCGTGTTTTTCCACTCCATTGATCCCAAGCCGAGGCCCTGCACCTGCAGAAATCCTCAACTATCACATTTCTCCTGCTCCGGATGATAACGAAGATAATTGTTTCATCCACTTTGTCAAGCTGAAATGAAAAGAGGGCAAAGCAAAATGATGCCATCATAAATCATCAGGCTGAGACAGCAAAAAAAGGACAAGATAGTGACTTCATTAAGGGTTATGTATTGTGTCATTAAGTTGGCAGGGGTCACCTTTCATGTCACGCAGCAGCCCCATGATGCATTGCCGGCTCCTCTTTCCAATAAAATTAAACGTAGATGTAAAACTGATTAGGCCGTGTTTGCCTGAGCCCAAGGCAGGGAACTGCGCCGGCAATAATTGATACAAGATCGCGGCTGATTTGTAATGGCAGCGATTTCTCTTCCTGGTCATTTCTCTGCTGACCTTGCCCATTAAAATAAGCCCAGCTGCCTTGAAAAGAGAGACGCTCGTTCCACCCTCCCTCCCCCTGCCACTTGCCTGGAATTCATTTCCTCCCTCGCTTTCCTTGGGATTCCTCACTCCCATCGCTGCCGGCCACAGGCCGCCCCCAGCCCGGGGTGAGAGCAGGGACAGCCCCTCGTGTCTTGTGGTGTCACTGGTGACACCCTGCCCCTGTGCTGGTGAGACCCCAGCTCCTGCTCTGCCCCCCTGACTGCTGGTGGATCGATCTTTACCTGTCCCAAAGCCTCTGCTCCCCTCCCTGTGCCCCGTGCGGGGCAGGGGATGCTCTCCCGGGTCACAGAACCTCCGAGGGCACAGGTCCCTGGGGGTAGGTGGTGTTGGAAGGACCTGTGGCACCACCAGAACCTCCCCAAGACAGGGCAGTGCTGGCTGCTGGAGGCCTGAGCCCTGGCTGTCCTGTGTCTCCTTCTAGTGGAAGGTGGGATTGGGACTGGGATTGGATGATCTCTAACCAAAACCATCTCAGGATCCTCTGGTTCCTGGCAGCTCCAAAGCACAGTCCAGTGGTGGCCCTGCTGTCCCTCTGTGCTGCCCACCCTGCTCCAGGAGGTGGAACAGGGCTGGCAGATGGAGAGAGGGGAGGGAGGTGGGAGCTGTATAAATCCCTCCTCAAGGTTCCAACGAAGCACTGACCCCTGAGGCTGGGGCACTCCAGACACCCTCGTGCTGTGGAGCAGGAGCTCATAAAGGTGTCCAGAGCTGGCTCCATCCTCTTTGGTCCCTGGCTGCCCTTTACGTCCCCTTCCCTTCTCCTGCAGCACCTCCAACAGCCCGGGGCCCACCTGCTCTGGCTCCATCGGGGTCTCTCTGGGGCAGCGTTTGTTGCTGTGCCCGAGGAGCCTCAGCAGATTTACCTCCCAGGTAGGGCTGGAGAACCTGAGCTCAGGCCAGGGATCGAAGCGGAGGCGGTCACGGGGATTTTAATTTGTGCACTTCCCCTCGGGGAGCTGGAAGGAGGAAAAACGCGACGCTCACCCGAAAGCCAGCGCCAGGTCTCGAGGAGTGCTCGATGTGGGTGGCTTTCAGAGGGATTATTTATCCACTTAGAGCTAAATATGTGTTTACATGGTCTGATGGAGTGGAACTCTTACTTGTATCAACTGCGCCTCGCTCTTGATGCCTTTTGTCCAAGATTTTCTTAAGTGGCCACTGGATTTGGGACACTCCGCTTAAGAGAGGCCCTGACAGGGCCCAAGCTCCCGAGCACAGTCACTGCGCTGCTGGGAAACAGAGTGGCTGCTGAGGTGCCTCGGGGTGGATGGTTCAGAGAGTGGAATCCTCTCTCTGGTCACAAAGAGCTCCTGGAAATGCCAGCCCCGCTCCGGGATAAACCCGCAGCTCTGGGATGCTGTGGGTGCTCCCAGGGAGGGACCCCGGTGGCACCAGGTGAGGACCTGACCCGAAAGAGCTGAGCCCCCCCAAACACCCCTGAGCTGAGCCCAGGCAGGGTTTGAGCTCCCCCTGCTCGCTTCCCTCACCCTCAGATGGGGCAGGGCACCTCGGAGCTGCCAGGGACTGATGGAAGCGGGCACGGCCACAGTGGCACTGCCAGGGAGCAGAGGCAGTACCCCACGCTGGAGCCCTCTGCGAGGGGAACCATCGGGGAGACAGAACCCGTGAAACAAACACAATTCCATGTGTCAATCCCAGATGTATGGAGTAAAAATACGTATAGGGAGAGAGCGAGCGTGCGCTGCAGAGAGAATGCTAAAGCCTCGTAAATGGGGAAGCAAAACCCACTCATTTCCCACACAACAATGAACCTGAGAGGGAACAAAGGAGCTGGGACCTCGTGCCATAAACAACCAGGGAAACACAAACCTTTTCTGGGGCGCAGATGGCTGCTTGCTTGGGTTTTATCTTCCTTTCCTATACATCTGACAGCTAAATTCAGTCGTTTGTGAACAACTGTGGCCATAAAAATGAGTAATACTGATTGGAGGTGTCTTACTTTTGGTTTAATGGGCTCTGGAGTGACGCTGAGGAGCTGCTCCCACCCTTGGGGGGCAGAGGGGGTTCGACGCTGGGCCGGGCCCGTGGTGGCTGCTCACAAGGCTCCCGCAGCAGAATCGCACCAGCTGGGGATGGGGTTATGCAGTTCTGGCTCCAAACTCCAAATTAACGCTGTCCTCAGCTGCACTGCCTCCAATTGGATTGCAAAACCCTGCTGCTGACACAGCTCGGAGCGCTGTGCTCTCCCCACCCCGGCCAGAGGAGTGGGCTCGCACAGATTTTATCAGCTTCTCAACTTTTCCCTCGTTAATTATCTCAGTTCTGTCAAACTTGAGCAGAGGGTTTTTTGCTCAAGGAGAGTTAGGGCCTCAATGCCAGCCTTAATTGCTCGTGTAAAACTCTTACTGAGAGACTTTCAGAGGGGTAAAAATTCATCCTACAGGAACTGGAAGGGGCTCCAGGCTTCTCTGTAAGAATTTCAGCCTGTTCTCATCCACAGACTCACTGTAAAACCTGGGAGGATCCAAAAAACCCCCTTTACCTTCCCAGAGAAGATATTTTACCTACATAAGGTGCTTTGAGCTCCTCAGATTAAGGAAATTCGAGGTGATGTTGTTTGTTTTCAGAGGTTTTACACGCTGAGCACTCCGTGTGTGTGTGAGCACCTCGTTATTGCCACGGGTACTGATTCCAGGAGTGGAGGAGCTGAGTGGCAACAGCAAGAGGGAATCTAAATATAGAGAACATCTGACAGAACCACAAACCCCATCCTCAGCACTGTAATTTTAATGAGATTATGTTTAATCCTTCTGTTGACACTTCTGCCAGGGCAGCACAAAAGAACGGGGTTTGTCTGCGTCCACCTCCCACAGAGCTGAGCGGTCTGGCCCCACTTTCAGTAATCTCCCCAAAAATCACCTGGCCAAAGATGGCTCTGGCTGGAGCAAAGGGCATCCAGGGGATGGCTCTGCCGGGTACTGAAGGATTTGTTGGCTTGGAGCTTGTTTAGGGACACATCCTAAACCACACAGGCCAGAGCTGCACATCAGCTGCTGACTGACAGGATATTAGACAATACTGAGAGTTAATCTGGCTCTGGCAGGGAGATTTTCCCGGCTGGAGGACTGAGGAAAGCACCACGAGCAGGAGATTCAGCTGCTTTGCTGAGGATGGAAATCAATTGTTTGGTAAAAAGGCAGGGGAAAAAACCCCAGCCATAATATCTCGAGTCCTGTTCTGAGGGCTTGAACCGCTCCCAGCTCAGTTCAGTCATTCTGGGCTGGAAATCGTCCCAAAACTCCACACTGAGGCACACTTTGAGTAAAGCCTTTGCTTCCTTCAGCCAGGTAGGACCTGTCCCATCCCTCCAGGTGCTCCAAACCACTGAGCACCAATCCCTGGGTGTTCCCAGGGGTCAGAGCCCTTCCCCTGCCCTCGGGGGCTGTGCCAGGGCTGGGCACAGAGCCCCCGGTGCCCCCGGGCTGAGCAGGGCTCAGCAGAGCAGAGTTATCCACGCACACCTCTGAGCTGCCAGCCTTTAGAAAAGGCATCTCCAGGGATGAGAACAAGGCTGGAGGGAGGAGAGGGGGAGCAAGGAGAGCGCTGCCAGCCCCGAAGCTCTCAGTGCCTCCCCTGCAGTGCCCTTTGTGAGGGAGCCAGGGGCCGGCGGGGCAGGAACGGGGATTGTTGAGCACATCAAGTGTTAAGGTAACATTTCGTGCCACGCTGCATTCCACGGGCCGCTGAGGACAAGGGATTGTCCAAGAGGGAGCCAGGGATGGCTCCAATGAGCCCAATTAGTGCTTCCCCCGTGGGCCAGGGATCTGTGGCTCAGCAGAGGTGGCTGCAGCTTTCCGACCGCCCTTCCCCGCACGGGGAGAGGGAAGACAAAGCCCTCGGGGCTGGGCTGTGCCCTCGGCTCGCCAGGAGCCGTGTCCTGCCAACAGCTCTCCGAACGTGCAGGAGTTTCATTTGAGGGGTGCCAGGCAGCGCCAGGCAGCAGCTTATCAGCAGCTTATCAGCAGCAGGAGGGGCAGGTTCGGGATCCCTGCTGCCCGTGCCAGCGAGGAGATATCCCCAGAGAGCTCCGCTGGGTGCCACAACTCCTCCGTTTGCCGCTGCCCCGGCCGTGCCACAGCCAGGACGGGGAGCTCTGATCCCGGAGTGATTTTTCTTAATGTCTTTATATAGATGAGTTAACTCAAAACCTTTCCAACACAAGCATGTTTTTCTGTTCCTTCATCCTGACCTTGGCATTTTCTTTCTCCACTCCAAGTTCTCTGCTGTCCTCTGGCCAGCTTTGCCTCTCATTTGTCAATGTTATTATTGAATTTTCAAATGCCAGTAGTGCACATAAATCAATGGCTGGCTTCTCCCCAGTGGCATATCCCTGCCACGTGTGGTCATTCATTTTTTTTAATAAGTCCTCCTCTCCTTTCACCCATTTATAAAAATGCATCTTGTTCTGCTGCCGCCGTCCATCATCCGGGGAGTCCAGCTATTTGTTGCCCCTGAGTGCTTATTCATCAACGTTTTCAAAAGCAAAATCACTCTTCGCCTCCTGCTCTTATTGTGCCATCAATCTCGACTGGGGATCGATAAACCTGGCTTCGGCAATTTTTCCCCCACCGCTCTGGCTGCCTCTGCCCAAGCCTGGCCTTTGGATTTGCATTTTTAACTGCTCCTAGGAGGGCACGACGGCAGTGGGAGGAGCGGGAGCGGTGTCACCGCCTCACCCTGAGAGCTCCACGCTCACCTTCGGCCCGTGGCTCTGGCCCCAGAGCTGGACACGGGCACGGGAGAGCCCCGAGCACGGCGCTGGAGCACACAGGAGCCCCGGGGAGCAGAAACAGGGGAACATTTTTCTCCCAAACATCGTCTGAATGAGAAACAGCTTTCCCCCGAGAACTGAAATTTCTGTTGAGAAGTGGTTGTTGTTTTTCTAGAACAACAAACAAACCCAAAAACCTCTCTCTAAAAAACTTTCCTCTTTCAAATACACACTTAAAAGGCTGACATTTATTTTTGAAGCTGTCTCCAAGAAAGCAGACTATTTTATTTTTTGACCAGAAATGTTTTCCAAAGCTGAATATTTTCACGACTTTTGAAAAAGCTAAATGTTGCAGTTATCAGTTTTATCTTTTTGTCGAAATTCTAAAAAAGAAAAACCCTCTCTGGAGCTGAAAAGACTTTCAGCAACATTGATCATCTCCTAAAACTTTCCAAGCTAATCTCTGCAAGCAGTGGGACTTCCTGACCTGTGGAATTGTCAGGCCCCAGGTGGAGCCTGCAGGGGCTGGGGCTCCAGGCTTGGGCTTCATGATCTCCAGGGTCCTTCCTTGGACTCTCTGCAGCCTGTCCTTGTGAAGGGGAGCGCAGAGCAGGACACAGCCCTGAGGGAAGGGTCCCCTCTGCCCCGCCTGGCACAGCCCACGTGCCCAGGACACGCCGCTGGCTCAGCTTGGTGCCCACCAGGACCCCCAAACCGTGCCCCCAGTATATCCCAGTGCAGGGGTTAACCCTCCCCAGGAGCAGGACTTTGCTCCTCCAGCCCATTCCTTTCCATCAACGCTTCCCTGAAGGTCTGGGGCAGCTCCTGCCCCAAAGTTCTCCAGCCCAGGAGGGAAGCAGCAGATGGAATTGTGTGCCAAGGCAATAAATTCAGGCCACAATCAGTAACATTTTGTGGTTTGACACTTAATTGATTAACTAATTTGAGGCAACAAGATTTAGTGTAGCTGCAGATTAGTGTCGAAGGGATAATTAGGGCTGAGCTGCCGCTTCCAGAGGCGGCGGCCGCGGCTCGGAGCCGCAGGAGCAGAGCTGGGGCTGAGCTTCCAGGGAGAGGCCCTGGCTCGGCACCCAGGGATTGCAGCAGAAAGGTCAGGCACTGACTTATCAGCATAGACAAAATCCCTTCCTATAATGTATGTGTTTATTCTCAAATTAAATATATTAATGTATTATTTGTTCTTAAAATGTCATTCAATAGATGGTGGGCTTAGGTTTCCTGGCAGACCTTTGAAGCTTAAAGAGTAATGTAATAATAGCACATTAATCCATAGGCTACACAGGCTGCTCCCAGCAGAGCCCAAACTCCACGACTGCCTCCGAGGCTCTGAATTTGCTGCGTCCGTTTCTAGGAATTTCTGTCTGGCAGCAGCGGGCTTGGTGGAGCCTGCCCTGCCAGCTCCAGCCCCAAATCCTGCCTCTCTGCCCCCTTCACCCTCTGGGCACCCGCAGGTGCTTTCCTGGGCACAGCCCCCGGCCGTGCCCATCCCTGCTGGGCTGGAGGCTCCACGTGCCCGTCCCTGCTGGGAGCGGGGCTGCCGAGCCAGAGCTTGGTTTGGGCCGAGCCCCAGCTTCAGCGAGAGGAAATGCTGCACTTGGACTTTTCCCCAGGCTGAATTCTTGGCACAAGCAAATCATCTCTTGGAAAAAAAAAAAAGGGGGGAAAAAAAAATCCTCTTGAAAGAATGTCTCCATCTCTTCTCCAAATCAGCCATCCATCTCTCTGTTTGTGTGTCTAGAGTTGATAGCTTGAGAGCTATCGAAATGCCAAACCTGATGTTTTGGAGAGCTTGGAACCCATCTCTGAACTGCTCTGATTTTAATTCTGCAAGTCTTAATACTTGATTGACAAATACAGCTAAACAATCCATCATCCATCTTATCTGAAAAATGTAACCTTTTTCTGTTTATGGAACATGCACATGTGGAACATGTTTTTCTCTCACTGTCTATTTATCCCACTTACCCGGGGCACTCGGATTTTTTCTCCTCCTGCTGGTTTGGGCTGGCTCTTCCCACCTTCCCGCGGCACCCTCCCACCTCGGAGCCCTGCAGAGCACAGCTGGGTGGTGTGGGGGAGCAGGGTCGAGGAGAGAGGCCCTGGGAGTGTCCCAGGGGACGGGAAGGGAAAGGAGCTTTGTGCCCACATCTCCCGGGACACCAGCGGTGGCACCCGGGGGGGTGGGACCCCCACACCTGGGCCAGGCTGAAGTTCCCCTTCCCAGCCCTCACCCGGGCTGGCAGCAGGGATGGGGGAGCTGGGAGCTCAGTGCAGCGTCCCCCCGAGGGGTTGTGGCCTGGTTTGTTTATCCCCGTGGACAGAGCGGGTTTTCCCTATCGCCGGAGCCTGTGGGCGCTGCCAAAGCGACAGGAACAGATATTTTGTTCATTTTCTCACCTCTTAAGATAAATGTGAATCTTCTGTTGTTCCAGGCAGCCGTGGTGGGCTGCCAGCACTGCAAGAATATCCAACAAAAATTGATGTTGAGAGCTGCTCACCGCTGTGGATGTTCTCACTGCCAGTGCTGGCAATTATTAAACTGGAGTTACTGCCGTAACAATGGTGAAATTTAATGGTCGTTAACGGCGAAGGCAAATCAGCATCTTCTGCAATTTCACATTTGGGGACACGTTTAACATCCTGGAGATGCTGGAAGAGCCAAGGAGGGAGCTGAGCTGGGGACGATCCATGCACTCCCAGCCTCCTGCAGCCCTGTTCCATCCCAGTCCCACCCAGAGCAGCCCCTCTGCTCCGGGACAGGCTCAGCTCTGCCTGCGCGCGGAAACGTGGAAATAAATATCTGCTCAAGCGAGTGAGTTTGGCAGGAGGGAAATTCCTCCCCCCTC
The DNA here is from genome assembly GCA_013398015.1 of Oreocharis arfaki. Taxonomy (NCBI): domain Eukaryota; kingdom Metazoa; phylum Chordata; class Aves; order Passeriformes; family Paramythiidae; genus Oreocharis; species Oreocharis arfaki. The sequence goes on from VZRR01000281.1 coordinate 139,424, forward strand.
AGCTTCCCAGAAGTTCCTCTGCTCTCCTTCCCACCCCGCTGGTGAGGACAGCAGAGCCCAGGCTGTGCCCCAGGTCCCTCCCAGGCCGTTCCCTCCCCAGCAGGGCAGGACAGGGGTGGCCCGGCCCCTTCTGGGGCGACCTCAGATCACAGAGCCAGAGGGGTCACCGAGGGAACACGCTGGGATCCTTCTCTTCAGCCCTTGTAATGGCATTAGCAATGACTGTTTCTTACTCAATCATACTCCCAAAGGATTTTCAATAAACTTTTTATGTGCCATAACTGTTACATTAAATAAAGCTGAAAGTATTGAGTAAACTGACTGTAAATCACTTTAGATGCCTTGGAATTACATTAAGTGTGAGAATTATGGATCTTTTGCTGCTTGCAGGAACAGGGAGACGACAGAGCTAGAAATTTTTATGCTCCCACCCCTTCTGAAGGTTTTTTTAAATTATTTTCTTATGCCATACAAGGGGCTCCTCCTCCCTTCAGCAACCTGTTCAGGGACAGGTCAGGGCCAGCTCCCAGCCCTGTGCTGCAGGAGCCAGGGTGCTCGGGAAGTTCTCCCTTTCCACCAAGCTGCTTGGGTTTCCTCAGCCTGGAACTGGTGGTTAAAGGCTGGGCAGGGGCTGCTTTAGCAGAGCCAAACAGGCTGCGAGGTTTTATTGCATCAAGAGTGATTTTCTGCTCAGAGCCCGACAGCCAGCGCCTCAGCAATACAAATATGTGTTTTGGTATCAATAAACGCCGAGGAAACATCTCCTGTCCCTCTCCTTCAGGCAGCCCAGCCGTGGCTTAAGCAGTGTCACTTCTAATGCCCCACACAGGAACGGGACTCAGTAAAAGCACAGCAAGTGCCCTGAGCCCAGGGCTGAGGGTGGGGATGGAAGGAGGAACCAGGGGCTCAACCTGGGCCGGCAAAATCAGCTTTTCCTCCCTGGGAGCTCCTGGGGAGCAAAGCAGGAGCAGGTTTACGCTTGAGGGCCTGAATCCAGGATATCCTGGTGGGGTGGGACTGTGCCACCTCCTCTTCACAGGCAGCAACACAACAGGGGCTGGGAGCACAGAGCCGAGGCCACCCAGCACCACCACGGTCACCCCTGAACCAAGGCCCCAAGGGCCACATCCTCGCCTTGTTCCAGGGATGGGGACAGCCCTTTGTCCTCCATGAACAGCCCTTTCCACGAAGGAATTTTCCCTAGAGGCCCTTTCCTCTCATCCTGTCCCTTTTTATGAGGGAGCCAAGGCTGACCCCACAGTGTCACACCCCGAGCTCCACCGGAGCCACGTGGGCAGGATCGGCTGCCGTGGGGGTAAAGGATCCACAGCTCGGTGAGGGTAACGAGGCATTGCCAAACACAAACACCCTGGGGTTCGTTGTTGCACCCCCAACCCTAATGAGTGTGCGAGGGGGGGGGTTGGCAGGAGCTGTAACCTGGATATTGTCACTGCTTTCTGCAGGGCTGAGCTTTGGAGCTCTGCTGATGCGCCCTTTTTCTCTTTTTCCTTTATTATTTTCTCTTTCAAACACAGTGAGAGACAAATGAACGGGCTCCCAGCGCTCTGAGCAGCACCGAGGTGACTGCTTGGCAGCCTGGAAAATCTCCCATTGTCCCTCCTGCAGTCAGAGCTTGACCCTAAGAAAATTCCTGCCGGTTTCTCCGAGGGAACGCGTCCCTGAGCTGCTGCAGGAGCCTGTTTGCCACAGGTAATGCTTTCTACTCGGGGCTGGGGGTTGTGTGTTTGCCACCGGGCATAAAACCTCCCCGCCTCTCCTGTGATGCAGCAGCTTTGCATGGGAGCAGAGCGATGTTGTTTTTCCATTTGCTGCGTCTGCCTGGGACCACAGAAACATCGGGGTCAGAGCAGAAAGCAGGAAAGCAGCCAGCAGTGGCGTGTGACATTACAGGCTGGCTGTTTTCAGTGCTGGCTCCCCACAGCTTGGTGTGGGTTGCAGGTGAGCTGGGGCCGGGAAAGGCGCAGCCCCAGCGCTGAGAGCCTGAGTCAGCTCTGGAAACCATGTGCTCGCCTCAAATAATGAGATGCTCCAGCAGCAGCGGTGTGGGGAGGTGTTTGCTCAAAGCCTTTGGGGATTTTTCAAGCTTTGTTCCGCCGCTTTCTTCCCCGTGACAGTTTCATTTTGCCCTGAGAGAAGGGAAGGTGCCCAGGGCCCAGGTGTGGGGCACAAGGGAGAGGCTGAGGAGATTTTCGTGTGTCTGGTGCTCCCCGGGCTCTCCCTGCAGCCAAAGTGGGGAGTGAGGGTCCTTTGGGGGCTGCTGAGGCTCCCTCCCGTCCTTGCTGTGCCCACAGGGCTCCACAGACACAGCTTTGGGGGCTGCTGGCTGGGCAGCCCAGGTGTGCTGGGAGCTCCTGGGGTCACTGGGCTGCTCTGGCCCTCCCTAAGCCTTTGTGTCCTGCTGCAGAGTTCAGTTCAGACCCACCCGTGGCTGCTCCTGCCCCAAAGCACCCCCAGGTGTGGATCCATGGGATGAGGGGGAGACAGGAAAGGTGTTTGGGAGCTGCTGGGCTCTCTCTGACTCCAACCCAATGCCCCTTGAGCTCCAAACTCCAGGAGCAGTGGCCCAGGAACCAGGCGGGGAATCCCTTTGCCTGCTGAGGGTGTGTTTTTGTGCAGTAAAACGCTGTGGAGAAGGCACTGAATTAAGGAACCACAGCAGTGCCTGGCTCTCCGGGCCCTCGGTGAAGACAATGAGGCTCAGCAGAGGGGCAGTGCCCCCTCTCTGGCTTTGTGTCACTGAATTTCAGAAGGAATACTCATTTCAAAGCCATGTCATTTGTCAGCCCTCGAGTCAGGGCTGCCTTGGTACCTCAGACACCCTCTCTGCTGCCAAGTTCCCATGCTCTTTGTTTGGAATATTTGTGATTTTGTGTGGCTGGACTGAAATAACTTCTGCTGTCTCTCTCAGGTTCCTCTGGTGCTGGAAGCTGCCAGACCCCTCCTGGGGGGGAGCAAGGCAGAGCCACTTCCAGAGGGGAGGAAAGGGAAGGAGGCAGGGCCATGTTTTGGAGAAACACTTTGTTCTTTTTTCGGGGTTGGAGGAGTTTTGGGGGTTTTTGTGGTTTTTTAAGGAACTGGAAAACTGTGCAGAAATTGAATGAACTTTGCTGTTAATTTTAGTCGTGGATCTTGAAAATTTCTCCTTGCTGTGAAATCCCAGTGGCTTTCTGGAGTTTAGCACCCAGGGGCTGTGCTTACAAATTGACCTCAGCAGTGACTGGGTGCTGAAGGGTTGTACAAAACCTCCAAAAGCTGTTGTGGTCGGAGTTCCATTTAAACCCAGCCCGTGCTGGGTGCCTCCATCACCTGGGTCTTTTTTCCAACCCCTCTCCCCATCTCCAAGCCTCCTTAAGTTTTGAATGCCGGAGTCTCTCCAGCCCAGTTTGGCATTTCTGAGTTTGGGATCGCCCCTGGAGCAGATCCATTGCAGAGGCAGCTGCAGAGAAAGGCCCTGGAGGCCTCTCCCATTCCCTTGGTGCCCAGGGCAGGGCTCCAGGAGTCTTTGTTGGATGCTGAGAGATTTGGGTGGCTCAGCAGTGCCCGCCTGGAGCTCTGCTGGTTTTCACCAGGGGGGACCCAGGGGTGTCTCTGTGCCTGGTCCGGGGGCTGGAAGGGCTCCTGGAAGAAGTGCCGGGCGAGAAGGGATTTCCCTGCCACCCTTTGAGGCTGGTGTGCTCTGTCTCACAAGTGCAATGGCTTTGGCACGTCTGAACTCTCCTCCATCAGCTCCTAAACACTTGACAGAAAGGTCACGGCCATGTGGAGATAACGAGGGACCCTGCGAATTAGGAGCAAGAAATAACAGCGTTTAGGGCTGGCTGGAGACTTCAGCGTTCAACAGCAGGCTTGGGGAAACGCAGGAGTGATATTTCCTTTTGACCTTTCAGAAGGAGCCTGAAAGACTCCAGACGGCGGCGAGCCGGAGCTCAGGACCCCGGGGGCTGCGGTGCCGAAAGGAGCCCCGGGCTCGGTCCCGTCGCAAGGAGCAGCCCCGGGCTCGGTCCCGTCTCACGGAGCAGCCCCGGGCTCGGTCCCGTCTCACGGAGCAGCCCCGGGCTCGGTCCCCTCGCAAGGAGCAGCCCCGGGCTCGGTCCCCTCGCAAGGAGCAGCTCCAGGCTCGGTCCCGTCTCACGGAGCAGCCCCGGGCTCGGTCCCCTCGCCGAGAGCCCTCGGGGCCATGCCGGGGCAGGTCCCGCTGCTCCCTGGCCCCGCCGTGCCGGCGTTTCCCTGAGCAGGAGCCGCCTGGGAGCGTTTCAGGCTGGCTCTGGTGCAGAGCTGCCCAGGGCAGGCGGGGGCACAGGCGGTGGCAGAGCAGCAGCGAGAGGCCGGGGTGCCGGGGCAGGGCTCTGAGGTGACCTGCTCTGCAGGAGTTTTGTCTCGGGAAGGCTGGAGAAACGCGTCCCTTGCTGAGAACCTGTTGGCAGCACGTCCCGGGCAGTCTGGGCAGTCACCGCTGCACCTTTTAATCTCCTTTTCCGCCCTCTGAAGTCCCCAGCAGGAACTGGGGAGCTGCTGTGGGATGGATCTGCCCCTGCGGGACCCATGAGCAGGGCGAGGGGTCACGGGCAGGGACTCGGGGAGCTGGGAAACATCTCCGGAGGTGCCCGGGACTGGAGGCTGTGCGAGCCGGGCTGGCAGCTGCTGAGCTCTGCAGCAGAGGTCACTGTGCGGCCGGGAGAGCGCCGGGATGCGGGGCTGGGAGAGTCATGGGATGCGGGAGAGACGCGGGATGCGGGGCTGGGAGAGTCATGGGATGCGGGAGAGACGCGGGATGCGGGGCTGGGAGAGTCATGGGATGCGGGGATGATGCAGAGGACGGCTCCGTCCTGCTCCCCTTCATCCCCGCTGTCCAGGGACGCGTCCCGGCGGGAGCTGATGGCACAAAGGGAGGCAGCCTCCATCCTTCCCGGGGCAAACTGGAGCGAAATTCCAGCAGGGAATTAGGGACGTTCACCAGGAGCCGCCAGCCGGGAGCTGCGGAACGGCCAGGGCAGGGCTGGGGGCTCAGG
>VZRR01000305.1:0-21792 GCA_013398015.1 Oreocharis arfaki
GGCCGCGCTCCAGAGGATCCGCCGCTGGCTCTTTCCCCCGCCCCCAACGGGCCCTCCCCGGTCCGGCCCCGGCGCCCCCGCACAAAGGCGCGGGCGGGGCGGGGCAGCCGCGCCCCCTCCCCTGCCCGGGCCGGGCGGACTCTTTTCCCAGCCCCGGCCCCCCCGCGGACGCGCACGGAGCGCGGCGGCTCCGGAGATTGTTCGGAGCGCCGTGCGGAGCGGCCGCCCCGGCCGGGCCATGGCCGAGTTCCTGCCCCCGCCCGAGTGCCCCGTCTTCGAGCCCAGCTGGGAGGAGTTCAGCGACCCTCTCGGCTTCATCGGCCGCATCCGCGGCCTGGCCGAGAAAACCGGCATCTGCAAGATCCGGCCCCCCAAGGTACCGCCCGCCTTGGGCGCTGCTCCCGGGGGGTCCCCGGGGTGCGCCGGGCGGTCCGAGCGCAGCCGGGCCCTCGGTGGCCGAGCGGGGGACCTGAGGAGCTGGGCAGGCCCTCCCCCGCGCTCCAGACTCGCTCGGGGTTTCGTGTGTCGCCTTCTGTAGGCCGCGGTGTCCGTGCCAGGGACGCCGAGGAACTTGTAGAGTCTTTGACCTCCGAGCGAGGCTTTGTAGAGGCTGCTTGGAGCAGCTGAGAAGCGAATAGTGCATGGCGGTGCCCGGGACTTCACGCTGTTTTTGCTTCCAAAACGCCAGCAGTCGAGTTGTGAAAGCTGGGAAGGCTTTGTGGGTGAAATCGGTCGTTTGCTCCGGGCGGAGAATAGGCAGAAGGAAGGGTATTTGTTCTTAATAGGTCACTGTTTATAAACATAATTTTTAGACTGTTGAGGGGAGGACGGCCAGCCTGTTCGTGTACGGGAATTACGTTCCCAGCTCCTCAGGAGGCAGCAGCTTAATCTCTGCGATGGCTTGATCGTTGCTTACGGTCGCTTGCCCAGTGACCTGGCGAAGCAGGTCAGCACAGAGGGAACATCAGGCAGCTTGGCAAAAGGCACTTACATCACTAAATCATTAAAGTCAACCTCAAACGCAGCTGTTAATAAGAGACTTAAAAACAGTGAGAGAGGTAAAAACCCGAAAAGAAAGTGTGTAACTGAGAACTACGTGGATACGGGGGTTGCTGATTCGATTTCATGGTTCTTTCTCTCCTGACCTGTTTTGATTCCCAGAATGTGTTCGGTTGGTTTAATGACACGGTGAAAACTTGACCTCCAAGGGGCTGCCCTTTCTAAAATAAGCAGAATAGCTCAGATTGAGAGGCCACAAGAAACTGATCCGGATCCTGTTCATTGAGGATAACTGGAACTTTCCTGGCCGTTGGATGTGTTTGTGTTTCTCCGGGACTGCTGAGCTGCTTTGCACTGCAGGGTTTCACGGGATGCACGCGTTGGGTTGATTTGCAACCTGCAGTAATTGCTCAATCAGACAATTCGTACTAACCTGACTGACTTATTACTCTTTTCTGTTATTAAAAGTCGTAACTATTCTAAGGTTGTGCTTGAGGCCTTTATATGCTGCAGCAGAGCAAATAAGAAATATTTAGCGTGGCTAAGTATTATTTATATTCCACCTGGAATGGCGTGTCCTTCCTCTCTAGCAGTCGCTGCCAGGTAGACAATCTCCTGTCACTGAAGCTTTGGTAAAAAGCGCTGAAAAGCTGAATTACTTGTTTGGATGTCATAACGCAGTTTTGAGAGACAGGGCTGGGAGGCACTTGTGGTTGAACTGACCCCTGACGGTGCTGAGAAAGTCATTATTTAAGGCTCCCTTTCTGTTAAAGAATTGGGCTCCTGACTGGTGCTCTTGTCATTATTGAAATGACTGTAGACAAGCAGGAAAACATTAGATGTGTTATAATGTGCCTGGTTGGTCTTTGTTGCTGTCGACAGTGAGGATTTTTCAGAGTGCAAGATATATGGATTTTTTTTTAAAAGTAAATAAATAACCAACCAGCTACAGAGTGTATCTCATATTTAAACTTAGCCTGAGGTAGTGCATACTGAGATGCTTTGAACCTTATTTTCTTTGACATTTTTAAATCTGTAAGGATCTTTCTTCAAACTAAAATATTGTGGGAGGAACATTGTTGTATAAGCACAAAAGTGCCTTAAAATTGGAAAATTATATCACCAGTTGTTCTGAGAAACTAATTTACTATTGGAAGCTTGTTTACTCAGGCATTATTAGGGTCTTTGGTTGTGTGCATTTTTCAGAGAACTTTCTAGAAGCAATAAAATGTCTTTCTGTCTCTGTTTAGGACTGGCAGCCTCCATTTGCATGTGAAGTACAAAGTTTTCGTTTCACTCCACGAATTCAGCGCCTGAATGAACTGGAGGTGAGCTTTTCCACTGTTGATACAATTTTGTGTTTGCACTGAAAGCAAGAGGTCTCCATGCTCGAGATTTGCCTCTTGGCAGGTTTCTGGATGGGAGATACTTTAGAAACCCGTAGACCACATCAGTGTTTATACTTGGCAGTGGCAGAGTTCATATAAAATAACTCTCCCCGGCTTTGAGAAAAATCTGGTTTTTATTTTATTACCCAAAATAACCACAGGAGTTTTTCACATTCGACTGGAAATGTCTAAAATGAATTCCAAATATCATGTGTGTTCTAAGAGCAGCCAGTGTCTAGCTTTCAGAACTCCACAGGCAATAATTTTTTTCCTCTTAAAATATTTACTGCTGTTCTGATGCCTCTGGTTACATCATCCTGTTGTGTTAATGCCTTTTAAGCCTTAAAATGATTTTTTATAGGCTTATTATAGATGGTTAACTTTATGATTTAAAAACCTATGTGAGCTTTCTTGAAAGCAGTGTGAGCTCCACTCTGTCCTGGTTTTTTCCTTTTCTCTGCAACATTTCTCAAAGCCTTGCTTTGTTCACATACCAAAATGTCATTTGGCTTGTAAATGGGTCTCCTTATGGAAAGTGATTTGAGTACTCCAGAAATACTCCAGGGAGGAGGCCCTTTGTGTGGTTAAGGCATATATAAAAACTGTTTGTTATTCCCCTCCTCCCCACCAATATATATTTTGATAATTGTTCTTGTGTTTCTCCCTAGAATGCTGATTATTTCATAAGTATGCATTTTGGTTTCAGATCAAAAAATTATTTGGTTGGAATTTAATTTATAGGGTCTTAAATGCAGAGATAAAAGCATATACAATCTTCTTTTTGTAGAGATCTTTCTTTTTAGCAGTATTGCTATTGCTAGGGTTTTTTTACATGACTAAGAAATCCCTCATTTGCCAAGTTGCATGTTGAAAACGGAAAGAGTTTAGAAACTTACCTTGTTTTCTCTCAGGACTGTAAGGTTTTGTGACATTTGCTTTGGAACATGTGATTGTCTACCTCTACTGATTTCAGGCAATGACAAGAGTGAAACTGGACTTCTTGGATCAGTTAGCAAAATTTTGGGAACTCCAAGGATCCAATTTAAAAATCCCTGTGGTCGAGAGAAAAATACTGGATCTCTATGGTCTGAGCAAGGTAAGTATTTGTAGACCTTAGGCAGGCAGGGATTTCATTTTTCATTCAAGCTCAAGAAGCCAAGCAGCAGAGAGGGCTTGTGTTGCAGCACTGATCTCATTAATCCAGAGATTAAATAAATGGGAAAAAATACAGTGAAAAAACATTTCTAATTTGAATGTTTATGGCAAACATGTCACAGCATAAGTAAATTAGTTGCCTTTGGTTGGATTGGTTGGATTCCATACAGCAGGTATTTATTACCTTGTAGAGCTTGAATGTCCTGATGTCAGCTGGCCACTTGATTTTTAGTTCTCCTTTTTCACGTGTGGTGGAGCTGCTGTAGGTTGAGGTGTTTGTTGGGAAGGCAGCAGTATGCCTGTGTGCAGTTCAGCTGTGACCAACAGTTCTGTAACAAATTGTTGCAATTTCTCCCTCCTGTCTCCCAGCAGAGGTTTTATAAACATGCATCTTTGAGAATTTATAATGTCAGCATCAGGAATACTTTAATTTCCAAAATAGACTTGGCTTAAGCCTGGCTAGAAATGAATATTTCTGTAGTTACATTTGGTGAACACACCAAACTTCTTTCAAAGTTTGCACACAAATCTCTTTTGGGATTTGGTTTTGCACTGGCAAAATATATGTACCATTATAAACTTAGCTGCTAATAAATATAAATAGGTAGATTTCTTCTTGCAGGGAAAAGACCGAAGTTCTGGTAGTTCTAGTGCTTCTAGGTTAGAGCATCAGTTTCCATTCCCCATCAAGATTTATTGCTCTTAGGTAAGTAAAAATGTAAAGACCTGAGTATATTTTAGTTTTAAAGAAAGTCAAGTATTTTGGAAAGTCTGGAAGGGCTGATAACATGCAAAGAAAAGCTGATAAAATGTCTTTCAGTATTTTTTTTTTCTTTTTGTGTCTATGGTGGCTTACTGGGATGTGCAGGATATCAGAGGGGTACTGGAGAATATCTGAGTCACTGCTGTGAGCTGGAACATTTCAGTTGGTTGTAGATCTGCAGCTCTGAGTTAACTTAGTTCGTTACTGGCTTCTTCAGCTGTTGTTCATGCATAGATAATTTTAGAAAACAAGTTTTCCTGGAAATTTTAAAGATAAGTTGCAATTAAGGAATGGTTTAATTTTAAAAGGTTTTTCTAGAACTCTTCTATAAATACGAGGAAAAATAATGATGAATGATATTATTGTTTTATTTAAGTGTAACTCTGTGTGATTATAGGAGAAACCAGAATTAACGAATTTACTTCTCACTGTCATGGTTAGACTTTGCAATTTACCTCAGCCTCACAAGCAAACCATAAATTTCACTCCGGTAACAGAATGTTTTTGCCTTGAGGTTTCTAACAGTATGTGAAACATTAAGCTTGGAATTTAGTTCTCGTGTGTAAAGAAATGCAATGCAAAACTACACTGCTGTAAAAATGGTATTAGTCTTACAATAATATAAATGAAATTACAATCCATTTGTGTTTAAAGCTGCCTGGCAGTGAAACTGTAAAAGAAATGGAGGCAGTGGAAATGTGGCCAGTGTTTCTGAGGAAGCAACTCATATGCTGTTATGATCATTGCTTGCAGGCAAATGGTCTTGTTTCTTATTCCTTATACATGTAGATGTAAGCAGTGATAGTTTTGTATGTGAATTACTGGTCTCAAACCAATTGCAGTCACGTGTAATAACAGGACTGAGTTGGAAGGTAAACTCACTTTTTCCTCTTTTTATAGTAGTCTCTCTTCCCTTCAGGGTTTTATGAGAGTTCTGAGCTCCAACACTCCCTTCTGCCTGGGGTCTGTTAGAATGGGCTTTATTTCTGGCCAGACCTGTGTTTTACAGCAGAGTACAAGTCTGGTGAGAGTTAACTTTTCAGTTTGTTCTGATGGTAGGTTTTGTATTTTTTCCAGCACATCATAAATCTTAACTGTTGGACTCCTCCTGTCCAGGACAGTATGCAATTTACATTTGCTAGTGAATTAAAAATCACATCAAATATATGAAGTAATAAGCAAGTGCTGTGTTATTAAAGGACTAGTTCTTCAGGAAATAAAATCTAATTTCAGGATTCTGTCACTTTTCATGGAACCTTTTAACGTTTGGTTGGTTTAGTTGATTCTTGCTTTATGCAAGTCGGTGAGAACAGCTCAAAACCCTTAACTCTTTATTTATGTGTTTCAGATTGTTGCCAACAAAGGAGGCTTTGAAGTAGTTACCAAAGAGAAGAAATGGTCTAAAGTGGCGAGTCGGCTTGGCTACCTGCCAGGAAAAGGCACGGGGTCATTACTCAAGTCTCACTATGAACGGATCTTATATCCCTATGAGCTCTTCCAGTCCGGGGTCAGCCTCATGGTGAGATGCTTGTCTGTCGTGCTGTGAAGAGGGGACCCAAAGGCACACAGAGTGCTGTGTTACTCCATGTGAAACTAGGACATAGGGTCAGTGCTGTTGGAAGCTCCAGCTGTGCCAACAAAGCTAGAACCACCCTCATAGTTATCTGTGATAGAATAGTGCTAGAAGTTGTAACATGACCTTGTGTAGTTATTTTTTCGTATTTCTTTATAGGACTGAAGTCAGCCGTGTTGGGAAGGAAAACAAGGCAAAAGATGATATGCTTAATTGGAAATGTGTATTTTTCTCTTGATAACCTGGTAGTTGGGATTCAGTTTTCTTATTTGAAGGGTGCATGAATTGATTGGCCTCTTTTCCAAATGGTGTGTGTAGTGCTGTGTGATTTCACTCGTCCTGTTCCTTAGCAAACAGAATGATTCGCAGGCTGTGGAGTGATTAGCACTGCCTGACCAACACTGTGTCCTGTGCTCTGTTCCTCTAGGGCATCCAAAAACCTAACTTGGATCTTAAGGAAAAGGTGGAGGCTGAGGACCTCAGCTCAGATGCCCAGGCTTCCCCAAAGCAGGCTTCAAGGATGAATGTTATGCTGAAGAGAACCAGGCGTGTCAAATCCCAGGTACTCCTGTTAATCAGCTCTTACTGACAGAGAACGCTTCCTTCTCCCACCAGTGCAACAGACTTTGGCTGTGGGAGCTTGCTCAAAAGCACCACCAGGAAGCAGTCTTCATTTAAATAAAGTCCAGAGAAGGTGGTCGCTCTGAGACCTGGTTTGATACAGCAGATGTGCTGTTTATGTCAAAACTTCTAAAAGCTTTTTGTTTACTGACAAAGTGGCCTTGGTAATGAATATCTCTGTGAAAACTAGACAGGTAGAAAGCTGTTTGTGAATTGATGTTAAAGCTTCTGCTTGTGCAAAGTTCTAGGACTTTTAAAAAGACTTCTTAAAATAGGCCTCTTAATTACATAAATGCAAATACATGTAGGTAATTGTTAATTGTGGAATTGTATGTGGGACTTACTCTCAAGCTAGGCAGGCAGGTTTTCTGAAGAAGTGAAACAGGTGTGTGAGGAGATGATCAGTGATGGCTGGAGCTATGTAGGAGTTCTACAGATTTTCTGCTGAAAAGCAGTTTCCTTCCTTCTGACTTACTGGTGTTATAGGAATTTCTGGTATTCTAGTAGGTGATACTCAATCCTGGAGGGTACCCCTGAGAAAATGTTAATTCAGACTGAATCACCACTATTTTAAATGCTGTCTTGCTAGAAATAATTGTAGGGTGTTGCCCTGATGGCTCTATTGCACTATTTAAATCAGGCCTTCCCCTTTTGACAGAGATAATCCTTGCAGGCAGCATCCTGAGGCTTTTCACATGAAGTCTGGTGGCTCCCTGCTGGCTCATCAGAGCGTGGGCGAAAGCTGGATTTATATGCAACCAACTTCCTACTTGCTTCATACCATTCTAGACTTAGCTCCAGCACTACAAAGTTCTTTCAAATGCTCTTTAACTGCCTTTTTTTTTTCAGTGCACCTTTCTTGTCACTGAGATATTTGAGTATCCTTTATAAATTTTCACCTTTTTCTCCGGTGATTTAGACTGAATTGTCTTTTTTAGTGTGTTTTCTCAGCTCACTGAAGCTGACTTGATGTTATTTATCATAGCCATATAGCAGGGCCTCACACAAGCAGTCCCAGGCCTGTTGATCTTTCCAGATCTCTCAGAGTATTGGCAGTGAGCTGCCCAGAAAATCTGAGAGTGCTGCATGAACTGCAGCAGTCACTCGTTACATGAAATTCTTGGGATTTGAGTGATTCTTACGGCAAAATGCCAGTATGTCTTTTTTCTCACACATGGTGTAAAAGTGTCACTTTGTTACTAAGATCCTGTGGGATCTTTCTTCTTGCTGAATTCAGTAGAATAATGGTACTTGTGATTTCTCCATGTTGGAAAGATCGTACTTTGGTGATCCTGGCACTGTAAAGCTGCTTCACTTTGTTTAAAGGGCCTGCAATTCAGAAAGAAGAGATGATTTTAATTAGATAATCTGCAAAAAGTATATCTATTTAAATGCCTTTTATTAGGCTTGTAGCCAAGTTATCTCTTAAGCACTACAGTTATTAAAATGACTGAAATGAGTTCTTGAATACAGGAAAAACTCATCCTACTTGCACAGACAGGAGAAAGAGGTTTTGGCTGTGTTGGAAGCTGTGTATAACTATCTTAAGTCATCCCTGGAGCAGCATTTAGAGACAGATTTTTCCTTAGTAGCCAGAAATGGTAGCAGTGTAAATAAATATCTGAGAACATGGAGACATCGTTCCAGGTTTCAGTGCACCTCTTTGTTGTAGACAGGACTCTGTTTAATTGTCTGAAATGCATACCTGGAATCGTACCAGAGGTTGTCTAAACACTCTGTAGAGAGCAGGTAATATGCAAGTAATGTAAAAACCTGCTAAATAGATGTCATTCTGCTCTAGCTGAAACGTCTGAATGACTTGTGTGTAGTGTGCCGAGTAGTCCAACGCCTGGTTAGTGAGCATGGATAATTCCACAGACCTCTGCTTCTCTGCAGATCTTTTCCAAGTGCTAAAAGTAGTTTCCAAAGATCCTCTGCATCTTCTAGCAGGTAACTTACCTTAGAATGGGTAATGAATAAAAAAGTATAAATACGATAATCAGAAATTACTGAAATAGAGAAATATCCTCAGCAGTAGAAGGGGGTGACAGACTTTGAAAAAGCAAATTTTGGGATTTTTGGAGAATGAAAAATGAAAGAAGATAGGGAATGGGTGTTCTCTTCTGTGAAGAGTAGCTTGAGAATCTTTGGATACTATAATCAGATGTCAGTTGAAAATATTGTCTCCGAATAGGAAGGGAGTAATTAGATGGCGAGAGATTCTGTTCAGAAAATAAACTTAATGCTTTATTCTCTCTTTTATCTGAAAAAAGCTTTCACAAATAAAAGCTGGAGAAAGGCAGCTGAGTTCCTAAAGGCTTGTAAAGAAAATTACAATAAAAAGTAAATTAATTCAGATTGGGAAAAGAGAATATCCTTAAGGAAAGCTTAAATTTAAGAGAATACTTTCCTAGAAAAGAGTAGTGTATCTTCGTAGAGGATCTCTTAGGGTGTATTTTAGCTGACAAGGGATTTGTGTAATGGGTTTATGTCATGGTGATTTCTGGTTAAGAAATGCAGTACTGGAACAGAAAGTGCTGTCTTTTCAAAGGATATTAACTTAATGTCCAGGGAATTTTGTCAGAAACAGTTCTAAGTAGTATATCTGCTTTCAGGTTTCTTTTACTGGCTTGGTTGATTGCAGAATAATAAAATAAGCTTCCGTTTTTTCAGTTTGAAAGATTTCCTTCCATGGGAATAACTGTGAAACAAAATAGTGAAACAAAGGAGCTCTGGGAGATGCTGACAAATGCCCCAAACATGTAAATATTTTGGTTATTGGTGGTACCGTTGTAGTCTTGCACATTGGGGCTTGGAGGAGTGGGGATGCAAATGTTTCAGAGTTGATGAGGGGTGAGACGAGAGCAGTGAGTGAATCCAGGGTAACTGGATCGTGTTATTAGGGGTGGCCCATATACAAGAAAAGCCCTTGGGTTGTACTTCCAGTTGAGAAGGTAAAAGAAACAAAGCCTGTATCCTTCAGGACAAAGAAGAGATAAGAACAGAATCACGGTTTAATCGAGTTCATTTCACTTACGTAGAGAAAACAATGCAGAAGCGAGCTGGAGTTTTGTGTTGTTAGCAGTGAGAAAATGGCAAGGAATGCACGATTGCTGCTGCTTCCATGCACTCTACAGTTCTGAGTTTGGGGTTTTTTTGCAGTCTTAAAGGACACAGCAGAAAAACTGCTCAGTGGGGCTTCTGAGTACTTTCGGTGTTTGCACCTTTAAGTGTCAATATCCTGTCAGTGTTCGTGAGGTTACGTAGGAATCTGATTTTTAAAATCATTCTTCTTTCAATGTGCCAAGTGTTCTTTTTCAAAACTTTGTAGCTCTTTCCACCTGAGCGTGAATGGATTTCATCCACTAAGTTTTAGGGGTATCCACGTAAATCTGGGCAAGGGAGTTATGAAAATATATTTTTAAACTAAGCTGTAAAACTTTGTTACTGCTGTTGTTAATGATTTACTTTTAGTAAATATGATAGTAAAATTATTTTTCATATGTCATTGAGAAAATTATCTTAGGTCACAGTAGTAGGAGAAATTGAGGAGATTGTTAATAAATGTTGTTGAAATGATGTGTGTGCTGAAATATGTGGGTTGATTCTGTCAGGTTCTATTAGCTGAGAGAATGGTTGAGTTGTTAATGAATTTCAAATGGAAAATGAGGGACTAGGAAGTCTCTGAGTGTGTTTCCTTATGGCTTGTTAGCCAAAAAGTGAGGAATTGATGAGGAAAAATTTGCACAGTTGCACAGTGGGCTTACAATGTTGGTCACATCTAAAGCAAAAATAATTTAATAGCAATGGATAAATGTTCAAAATTAGAATATTAGCAGTAATTAGGTTGGAAAGATGCCTGTTAGCATAATGCATACCCAGATCAGTGGGAACAGGGACTCTAAATATCACTAAAAATTCCTTAGGTTAATAATGCGTAGGAAACTGTATCTTCAAATGTCTTCTGGAAGCAAGAAAAACAACTGATTTAGGCAGAAAAAAAATAATCTTTTTTTTGTATTTATTGCAAATGTATTGGAACTTATGTTAAATGCTATTTTGGAAGAGGTTTTTTTGTTGTTTTTTTTTTTTTAAATAATTGATTAAAAACTTTGAAGGCATGTAACCCCAAGGGACAGGCTTGAGATATCAGGCCATAACTTTGAAAAATAACAGATGAAGTATCATCAGGAAGTTACTTGAAGAATAACTCCTTTGAAATTGCATGCCTGCCTTCAAAACTGATAGGTTTGCTGAGATCTTTTAAAATCAGTGAATTTCAGGAGGAAGTTTTTGAACAGTTAGAATTTAATGGCCTTCTATACCACATCAGAGAGGTTTTTCAAAGTATGAGGAGGCAACGTAAAGAAAAATGCCAAGGTGGTTGTGTTGCAGATGAAAGCACAGTATTTTCTCCTTTTTGTTCTTTTTATTGTTAGATTAGTGGCAGTGCTGTGAGAAAATGAGGTAGGTCAGTGGTGGGAAACAGGAAGAAGTTCATTTGAGCAGAACACTTTGGGAAACATCGCTGGCAGGGGCATGGAGCTGTCACCAAATGGGTCTTTTTACCTCTGATTTTGAGCTTGCAACATGAGTAGCTGTGATCTGAGTTGCACTCACAACATTTCATCACAAATAAGCCCAGAAGCAGCCAAGCTTAAGGAAGTTGGTTGGAACTCATTAGTGTTGTGTGGATGTTTCTACTCAAGGAAGCAGATAAGAAAATCCTGTTGAAACTGCATTAAAATCCAGGCACTTGACTGAATCATAGTGATTTTGGAAAAAGTTGCTCTGGCATTTTAATTATTTTTTGCAAAATGAGAAACCTAATTTTTTTATTTGGTGTAGAGGTGACTTCTTGTAGTTGAACTGTAATATTAGATAGGGAATAATTTGGGAATTTGGGGCAAAAGTTCTGTCTCTTACTCCATTTGCATATGTTCATCGCCTTTAGGAACAGAAAATCATATCTTTTCAGGCCTGCTTCTTTTGATGAACACATACTGTGGGAAAGTGGAATAGAAACAAATTGTGAAGAAACCTGGAGGGGAAGTATTGGTGGTTTATGCTGATGTGGTCTTGTTTTTATTTTTAGGCAGAGGCAGGAGAAATGAGTAGAAACACTGAACTAAAGAAGCTGCAGATCTTCGGAGCTGGACCCAAGATGATGGGACTGGCATTGGGAGCAAAGGATAAAGAGGGTAATTAAATCTTGGGCTCTTTGCTTTGTAGTGAGTCTGTTAAATCTTCCAGAATGTCTCTAGAGACAGTATTAAGAAGAAAGCAAATAAAAACTGGAAAAAGAAGGCTAAGTGTTCTAGGGTTTCATTCATGAGAGATTTACAGAGTGCTTCATATAACTTGGCAGAGTTTCAGCTCTTTATGTGTTATATAGTAACAATAACAATTAAGCAGCTGTTCCATGAACTGAGTGACTGAAAGGGAAAGCAGGATTTAAAAATACTGAAACTGATCCTGCCAGCAAAGTGCCCCACTTAGGAGTGTAATTCACTGTGTTTCATGAGGCCATTGGGATCACCTGTGAGGATAAGCAAAATACGTTTTTCCTAATCCTTGTTGATTTTAGATTGGCCAGGTATAACATGACATTTTTGCTTTCTTTGGACTGTTAAATAGTTTCTGATCTGAAAGGCAGGGTGCCAGGCTGGGTATCTGTGGTGTTTTTACAAGTTAAGTCTATCTTGAAGTGATATTAATAGCATTTAACTTCATTTTACTTCAAGATGAGGTGACGCGAAGGCGCAAGGGAACCAGATCAGAAGCATTTGGAATGCAGATGAGGCAGCGCAAAGGAACTCTTTCTGTCAACTTTGTAAGTTCGATGCCTTTGCTGTGATTTCTGATAGAAAAGACTTGGTTGATTCACTAAGATTTTTCTTTTTCCCCTGAAAGAACCCCCTCCCCTCCAAACAGATGAATGATTGCATGCTGCAGCAGATGATACCATTACAGGAAGAAAGAACAGTATTTTGAAAAACAATCTGTGCTCTAGGCTTTTGTTTTAATCTTTTGGGCAGGAAAGCTGTTGCAGTGTGGAGCTTTTTGCTGATCATACTTGCCATGTGCTTGAATGCCTTCAGTAGTTCAGTTTTTGTTTGTGCCACCCTTAGTAGAACAGCTATAATACTGCTTCCTTCCCTTAGAGGAGGTTCTGAGGTGCTCCAGGAGATTGTTTTTAACAATTCCACATTTTGTGTCTTTTCTGTTTTGAATTTGAATAGGAAAAACAAAATGTTTAGTGCTCTGATGTTTGTCCATGGAAAAGCAGTGTATAGTTGTTCTTAATGCCTTTCGTAGCATGTGACTTCCTACTTTTAATTAAGTGTCATAACTTAACGTGTGTGCGCAGCCATGAAGGAAGATCTGTGCTTTTATTGTCTGAAGAATGACTCTTCACTTAGAATTCAGGGGTTCTTTTTTCTCTTAGCCTGAGAACACTTACAAAAGCTTACTTTAAATTTCAGCCATGGAAGGCCAAGGCAACCTAAAGACTCTAGTAATCACTTTTTTATATGGGGGGAAGAAAAAGTGGGAGAAGTTGGATATTTTAAAACCAGATCACTGTGCCGTTGCATATAAGTTAGGATTTGTGTGACTTGAATTTTTCGATTGTGCTACTGCTTCTGAGTATATGGTTTTCCTAGGCCATGTAAATTTGATAATTTTAACTGTGCTTTAATTTTAAAAATTTTGTCTCGATTCTTGGGGTTTTTTTTTTAATTGAGAACTGTTATTTGCTTACGCTTTTCATTTAACCTGTATTTATAAGAGAAAATGAAAATGCTTTAGCAACAGAACTGTTGTTTTGGAGCTGCCTTGCTGTAACTCTAATATTTTGAAATTCTGTGACTTAGTACTATTTGGTTCCACACTTTCTTTTTTGTACTTGGATAAGGAAAGCAGTCCTAAATGCACTGGTAATGCATTTACCTCATATAACTTTGGTCTGAAAAATACTGTGGTGCAGTTTTCTGTATATTTCTCTGTAATTTATTTATCTTTTTGTAAAGTGGTAACTATGAAATTGATTTTATTTGGTGAATTACTAAGTGGGAGGTAAAATACACCTTTTTATCTCCTCCTCACCCCTTGATGCGTATAGTTATGTATCATCATAGTCTTACACTGTTTTATTACACAGCTAGCAGGGTTTTTTTGTGGTTATTGCATAATCACAGGTCTGCTTGTTGTGAATATCTATTTCAGTGCAGTTTTTGTATTTGCCAGGTCATCACTTGTGCTAACATAGAGGTTGAATATGTTAGTAGGAGTTTAGAGAGGAGAAGGTATTAGCAGTGAGAGGTAGCTAGTGAGTACCATAGAAAAGTCTCCTCTTAGGATTGCCATTTTCATGCATTGTTAAGTTTTGGGAGGAGAACCTGGAAGTGCCTGCTAAGGTACCCTCCTTGCCTTCTATTGCAACAAAAGCAGCTGGTTTGGTGTTTTGGACAGACATGATATTCCATGAGGGTAAGAGCAGTGATTTTTTTTTTTTTTTTTTTTAAATTAAAGGGGAAAATGATATATCTCTTGAGTAGAACTGCATTATTTTTTAAAATAGTTTCTTAAGAAACCTGAGCAGTCTCATTAAGAAGTGTATTATTCCATAGCTAGGAGGTTGCGTACTTACCTGGGCTGGTGTAACTGGAGATGGGCTCCTCATTAAGTATTTAATCCACCTGAGCCTGATCAGCTGAAAAGCACATGTTTTTGTGACATCTTGATTAAATTAACAGACCCCACCAAAAGCAGCCCCACCTCTTCTGGTGTTATTTTGAGCTGTGTGGAGGAAATACGCACAGCCTGAGTTGCCAGGGGCTGGTGGGAGTAGTAGCAGAATTTGGAGCAGGTGTCATTCATGAAGTTCATGCTGTTAGTAAAAATCTATACATAAGATAACTTTTTACCTATGATAAAGTAATACCCAGGTTTTTTTCATTTAGATTGTTACAGTTTGTCAGTATTATATTAAATGTTTATATTAATTAAAATTCTTTGCACAATACAGGAAGCAACAGCAAAGAAAATTTGAAACATCTTCATGTGGTTTTCTCTCTGGCCCCAGAGAATGTCTCTCAGTCAGTGTTGTTCTTGTTGAGAGACTGTCTTGAACAACTTCCAAAAATTGTTTTCTGTTGTATTGGGATTAATACTTCTCTTATCATTTGGAGTTTTTATCCTTTGCTTTGGAAAAAATGAGAAAGAAGTTGGTAGCTTGACATGTGGTTCCCTTTGCTTCCTCATGAATTTTTAGATTGAAATCTGTAGGTTTGTGTATTTTATTAGATCTTTCGTTGCAAAGATATCACTGTACTGTTGCAAGTGATGATGTGTGTATTTCTGAAATAGTGTTTTGAGATCTTCCTTAGCCATGCAGTCTTAGTTTAAATTGTTTTCCATGATAAGAGTGCTGAGGAGAGGGAGTTCTAAAAACTGTAACCTGCTCTTTTGCTTTAGAATAACGTAAATGTTATTCTAATGTTGTTATTCTAATGTTGTCTAAAATGTTGTTTAGAATAACAAAAATGAGATGCTACTCGAGTTAGATAGCAAAAGATAGTTCAACTGAACTGGATAGTTATTTTGCAGCACCCAGTGTCCCCCTGCCCCCACACAGTGCTGCTTTGGGAATGAAGCAGAATCTATCATTATCAGTGCTTCTCAAAAACCAGAGGAGACTGTTGATGCTTATATATTGGACTTGGGGATATCATGCTTTGTTCCTTAGTTTGAGTAAGGGAGGCTCTGGGTGAGAAACCTCTTGTAACTTTTTTCTTCTTTTTTTCCTCCCACAGGTTGATCTCTATGTTTGCTTATTTTGTGGTAGAGGAAATAATGAGGATAAACTGCTACTGTGTGATGGATGTGATGACAGCTATCACACTTTTTGCTTGATTCCTCCTCTTCCTGATGTACCCAAGGGTGACTGGAGGTGTCCAAAGTGCGTTGCTGAGGTACAGTAGAGAACTACTCCAAGAAGTACTCCAGCTTTGTATGTGTACCTGGAAAGATCAGAAGAAGGAGCAGTTCAGCAGTCCATCTGTACTGTAGAAGGCGTAGTTTGTTTTGGAATATTGTCAAGATGAGCCATAAAGAGAGAGAAACATTCTTTCTAGAGCTTGGGCATTGCCTTTGTTATATGGCCACGTGACAGCTAAAACTTTGACCTTGGTATATTAAGAGCTGAAACTGAATTTGATTGTCTGGTAGTGGGAAATTAGGGTGAGAACTAGGGCTGTAGTGGATGTTTCCACATAATGATGACACGTTTTGTAAACTATGGAGTTAAAAAAGTATGAAATTTAGGCATAACAGGGAGCTTTGATTATTGGAAAGGTGTTAGAGCATGGTTCTGAATAGCTTGTAGCAGAAAGTGAAAGAACTAATATAAAATTTTGTTGTAGCTATTTTAGGTTTGGTTTAGTCTAAAAAAAGGAACTGCTCAGGCTCTGAGAGTGGAAGCTAGTTGAATTTCATTACTCAAGAAGGAAGAGCTATCCAGTTCCAAGAGATGATTGATCAACAGACAGCAAACATCACTTGATTGGCTTGGTATTTTTCTTGAGGATATTAGTTTTGCAAGCTCAAAAAGTTGGTAGATGTAAGATTCGGAGGAAGAAGCTTACTGTTTGTAACTCTGTAATTTTGAGGCTGGCTTTCACTCTTCAGCCTGTGTTTTTTCCAGAAGGAGCAGTTATGCACAAGTTTATCTGCCCATTTACCCCCCATGCCCTCCCAAAGGGTCAGCTCCTGCTGGTTCCTTTATGGTGGTGGATGGAGAGTTGTGCAGCCACAGGAGGTGGATCAGCTCGCTGCTCTAACCCTTCACTGAGAGATGAGGTGGTCAGATGAACTCGGCCAAATGCTGCTTTAGCAGAGGTGAAAACTCATAGCTACAGGCGAGGGAAAAGATGAAACTTTGCCTTTGGGCTGCTGCTCACAGCGTGGATGAACCTACTTCTTTATTTTCTCTTAAGAAAGAGCAATAAAGAAGTATTAGAAACTGCAGCAATCTAGTATGGAGTTAATTTAGAGACTGTAGTAGTAAATAGAGGGGTTGCAACAGTTTAAGAATGTGGAAATTCAAGAAATTTCACTATTGCTGGTAAAAACAAGGATAGATTGTTCCCAAATGAAAATATGTAGGCAGGGACAAACCCAGGAAAGATAAGGTGCCAAGTAATTTTTTACTAGCAAATGATACAGAAAATACTTGAAAAATTGGGGAAATACGTTGAAAGTAAGAGGTAGAAGGAGAAAACACATAGCTATAATATGTTCTGGAGAGTAAACAAGTAACAGCAGAAAGATGTTTGAAGTATTCACTAGTACTTATTGGCTCAGTTTTTACTTTAGATGTTAATTGTGCACAGATGCTTGATGTAATTTTACAGCAGGGTACTGGAACAGAAGCTGGGAAGAATGGGGTAAGGGCTCTTTGTATGTATTTAGGTCAACATCGTTTGACAGTGTTCACAGATGTTGTAGATTCTCTGTCGCAGGCTCCATTTAGGAACCTCTTTGATACATGTTGGGAATAGTCTGAGGATAGTTCCTCTTGGAAAAAAGAGAAACTACTGATGAATTCCTTTCCAGTCCTGTTTCTTTATGACTGAAAAGCTGATGGTCAGATAGTTTTACATCATCTTTGTGTTTCGACATGTCGTGTGTGTATCTATAAACATGGTGTCAGTTTCAAAGGAGCTGAGAAGGACACATTAGAAATGAGTGGGGAGAGGAGCTGAAATGCTCACCCGT
This sequence comes from Oreocharis arfaki, assembly GCA_013398015.1. Classification (NCBI taxonomy): domain Eukaryota; kingdom Metazoa; phylum Chordata; class Aves; order Passeriformes; family Paramythiidae; genus Oreocharis; species Oreocharis arfaki. The sequence goes on from VZRR01000305.1 coordinate 17,279, forward strand.
AATTTTTCCGTTTTCAGGATGAACGGGGATAGAACAGTGAAAGACTTGGAGGTTTTCTGTCAGATGGGCCATGTCTGTTGTTGGCTGTGCTGCCCTGTTCTGATTTCCTTTTTCCTCTTCCCTCTTACATATTTTCACAGTGTCAAATCTGTTGATGATTTGCTGACTTGATAAGACTGAAACACTTGGGGGGGTTTGTTCCTGTGCAGTTATTCTGCAGGTGCTTGAATCCAGCGTGTCTACAGAAATGTCCTATGGCTGCCTAAGCATCTTGTGCACAGCCTTGCTCTGTGGCTGGCAGCGGCAGCTGGTGAAATGTAGCTTTGGACAGGAAAGCAGAAGTGTGGAGCACTGGGGCACGGTGTTAGATTAGCTTCTGTGCCATTAATTCTGCTCTGTTTCCGTTGTGGTACGACTGCCTCGGCTGGGAAAGCTCTCAAAACTGGAAGCTTGTTGTGCTGGCTAAGGACTCAGATGGACATTAGGGCTTTTTGCTAAAAATGTAACTGTGTCAGAGCCTGCTGCAGGGAGCAATATTTCTGTGTTCTCTCTCCTAGGAATGCAACAAACCCCGTGAGGCCTTTGGATTTGAACAAGCTGTCAGGGAATATACTCTCCAGAGCTTTGGTGAAATGGCTGATAACTTCAAGTCTGATTATTTCAACATGCCGGTCCATGTGAGTTTCAGCTTTTGTTGGGATTCCTTGTAAGGGAAAAAGAGAAGAGGTTTCAGCTGATCGTAGATTTTTGCTAAGGCATCTTAGCCTTGTTTAAGAGGCACCACATTTCAAACATGTAAACATATTATTTAGCTTGCTGGCATCTGGTCTCATTTCAACTTCATTTCACCCTTTTCCTCCAGTGGACAGACAGCTTTATTGCTTGTTAGAGTTTACTGCATTGGGCATACTCTGGTTAAAGTTCTTACCCTTTTTGATAAACTGAACTAAGTATCTTGCTCTTGTTTGGCAAAGGGGCCCTTCTCCTGCCCTTCCTGTGCCTTTGGTCTTGGTTTAGTTTGTCCAGAGGATAAATTTTTGTTTTCCTTCCTCTTACGGTATTTTCTTGTAGACAAGTCAACAGACTGAATCTGTCTATTAACCACGGAGTTTTTGGCTTTTTTGGGTTTTTTGTTCTGCATCACAGCAGCATTTTTAAAACTAGCATTTCTGCATTGACACAGTTCCACTGCCCTGTGGACTGCATGCAGCACCAGGGTCTTCCTCCTCTCATGGTTCTTTGGTAATTTATGGACATTCTTGCTAAAGCCTCTACCTTTTAAGGACTCCAATTTACGATACAACTTTGGGACATAGAACAAAGCTTATTTTAAGAATAAGCTTCATAAACAGATACGTATAAGTAAGAATAATGATGAGTTATATGAATATCAAACTTCTGAACACGATTTTGTATCTGAATTTCGTTACTTTTGTTTAGAGATCCTGGTCACTATTCTCTGAAATAAGAATGGAATTTGGGATGCTGGTTTTTTCTCTTTGCTGCTTGATCTCTGTTGGCTGTCTCCTCTTCCCCTTCTTTTTTGCTGTACTTCTGGTGATTCCATCTTTGTTTATTCCTTCCCTCACGATATAGTATCCTATTTCTGAAACATTCCAGACTCTACAGAGGAATCCAGACCAAACTATGACTCTGGAGAGATGGAGGGAAGAGGGGGAGCGACCTTGGTGTATGAAAATTCATGGGGAGTTAATAGTGATTTATTTGCTTGAATGATTCTTGTTACCTGCACATACTGTAACATCTCTTCTGCTTTCAGATGGTTCCCACTGAGCTGGTAGAAAAAGAATTCTGGCGATTGGTGAGCAGCATAGAAGAAGATGTTATTGTGGAATATGGGGCTGATATCTCATCCAAGGACTTTGGGAGTGGCTTCCCAGTGAAGGATGGCCGACGAAAGCTGATGCCAGAGGAGGAGGTGAGGAACAGGAGATGCAAACTGACCTCATTCTTCGCTCTGCATAACATTTCACATCAACAGTTTAGGTCAGAAATCAGTGTGGATTTTTTCCTGAAGAAATTGTTTCAGGCTTTTGCACGTACTTGACATTCCTTTTGAGCAGGGCATTAATCTGATATTTGAGGCTCTTTTACAGATGTGGTTGCAGATAACCAAGGTCTGTTTCATGATTTAAGTCACACCTGTTTTCTATCACTTAATCTTAGCAGGCAGAGATGTGCAAGTTGTTGCAGTTTGAGTATGAGGAGACTCTTTAATAATATTCTTTTGTTCTTGTTCTAAACCTTTTCATTATAGTTAGCTACAGAAACATGATTTGGTTCTCCTTAGGAGGTTCTTAATGGGTGAAACAAACTAATTGGATTTAGCTTGTTTCTCTGTGCATACCGTAAGAATGAAAAGATGTAGATACAGCATTCAATTATAAACAACTTTATAAAGAACATCTGGTAAGTATATTACCTGTTTTCCCTCAGACCTTACTGTAGCAAAGCAATTTTCTTGCTGCTTGTATGCTTAAATTCAGATATAGTAAAGGTGTGGTTTCCTGATTACACAGCCCCAAATCAATTTATACTGCTCACTGGAGGAGGTAGTCCTGCTCACTGTTGTCTTCCACCCATTCCTGCACCTTCCTGGGTGTACCTCTCTTGGCTATGCAGTGGTTGTGTAGCTGCTTAGTGAGTCAGCACTGATTGTTTATCAATTTGTATCAAGGTAGTCACTTAAAAAATTTCTTAGCTGGATCACTTAAGTCTTCTGACTCACTGCAATGTCTTTGTAGTGTCAGAGCAAAGGAAACAGCAGCAATGTTTGGCTGAGCTGAGGGCCTGACCAGTCCTTTCAGCAACTGTGGGATATATCTAAAATGCCAGTCAATCTGTGCTTATAGTTTTTGTAAAAGTGGAAAATAAATTAATGGTAAAGCACAGTAGTGGGTTTTAAGGTTGCCTGGATTAGGATTTTTGAACAAATTGTGTATATTTGAAAATAAAGGTGAGAGTGTTTAACTGATGATGCTGTCCTCTCAAAAATGAGTGTGTAGGAATTTCTTCCCTTGAGAAAGCTTTCTAAGGTAATCTATAAAGTAGATCAATATAAACTGCCTCATGGTAAATTGGGTGTTAAAAAAGTTGAAATAATAGCATGAGATTCACTGCGTTGTTTACAGTTTAAAGTTGTCCTATATTATTGAAGACTTCTATCTTTAGTTCTTTTGCTGGTGTTGCTGGTATTTTGTTCCACTGGAAAAGCATGAAACCTGCAGTCTTGTGATGGGGAAGAAATCAAAACCTAACTGTATAAGCCTTGATCCAAAGAAGATGGGCTATGTTGAAATATTAGGACTGGTATTAAAATCTTGGTGTGATTGTTTAATGACTAAGGTATTTAAGGAATTATTTCTGGTTTTGATGTTTCATTGTTGCAGGAGATACTGCACTATCTACTATATAGAAATGGATGGGCTGATGTTTTCATCTGTACTTTCCTTTTCTGGACTTGGTGTTCTTATGTTCTTCTGATTTGTTCAAATTTTCTCCTTCTTTTGGCAGGATTATGCTCTCTCTGGTTGGAACTTGAACAACATGCCCATTCTAGAACAGTCAGTCCTTGCTCACATCAATGCAGACATCTCTGGCATGAAGGTTCCCTGGCTGTACGTAGGGATGTGCTTCTCCTCGTTTTGCTGGCATATTGAAGACCACTGGAGCTATTCCATCAACTACCTGCACTGGTATGGGCTGTCCTTTGTGCATCTACCTTACACTGCCCTGTTTGCTTTAGGAAAATTGCAGTTCTACTTGAAAGTGCCTCTGCGCACTGAGGACATTTGTAAATAAAAAACTAAGCGTGGTGAGTGGTCCATATTCTCAGCTGTGGCTGATTGAAAGTGCATACAGATACTTTTTAAAGCATATTACTGCTTTTCATTAACTGGTGAAATATTCTTGTGTGGCCAGCATTCCAGTGTCACCGTAACATCTTGCTTTACAGGGTCCCGTCGTTTTTAAGAAAGCTTTTTTGTTTAGAACTGAATTAGAGTTCACTGGTTCACTGCTTTATGATTTAAAATGGGGATGTGTCAGTGCTGGAGGTGGAGTCTGCTCTCTCATGGCTTGTACAGGCATCGGAGCTGACTGTTCAGCAGCAGATCCGTGGATGCACGGAAATACGCCTCGTAAAGAGGAATTTGGAAGTAATTCTGACTTTTGGAACAGTCCTGGAAGTGTTGTGGTGTTGAGTGTTTGTGTTTGAATAGAAGACTCGTGACAGATTAACTATGGGCATTGCAGTCTTCCCAGTTGGTCAGACTCTGTCGCAGGCCGGGGATTGCGGGGTGGAGAGCTGTGGGAGACTTTAGAAAGCTTGCTGGACATCCGGGGGAGATGAGCTGGTGGCCTTCTAGCCGTGATTGCGCATCTCCGAAGAAGCACGTTCGCTAGTAAGGTGCGCTCGGCGGGCTGGGGCAGGCCTTATTTCCGTGCGGAGCTCCGGCGCTGTGTCGCGCCGCGGGGCGGCGGGCCGGGGGGCG
>VZRR01000305.1:21818-92536 GCA_013398015.1 Oreocharis arfaki
GGCCGGGCGGCAGGCGGCGCTGCGGGCCGCGGGAACCGCCGCGCTGCCGGGGCCGCGCCTCCGCCCCGTGCCCGTAGAGCCCCGCGGGCCGCTGCTTGTCCCTGAGGAAATGCGTTTGAGAAATACATCTCGGCACTCCAGATGCTAGCTCGTGATAGTTCGTTTTGGTTAAGAAAGGCTTGGAATAGTGCTTGAGTAATTATTTGTTTATTTTTGGTCTTGTTAATATTTTTGTTCCCTCGTACTTAACTAGTCCTTGTTGTTTGGCGTTTTTCATCTTAATGCTCCAGTGGATCACAGGGTTTTAGTAAGTAGTTATGAATATTAGAAAGGTTGCATGTATTTTGCTCCACTGGCTGGTATACCGTTCTGTTGGTTTTAGGAATATGACTACTCCAAGCCTAACTGAGTGGAGGAGTACCATGATCTCTCTTAAGCCGTAGCTTTGACAGACCAGATTTTGTTTATTAAACTTAATTCCTTCTTCCTGAAGGAAAATAATTGCCCATTTTACTCCTCTGGAGCATGGTAAGTGACAATTATCTTTCATGTTAGGCTTGTCAAGGTAAATGTACTGTCAGGTGTGTTGAGAGTTGTGTTGGAGTGTAACTGATTTTACAGATTGGAATAGTACATCCTGAAGAAGATGCTGAAGAAGACTTTTTTTTAATCTCGATGTGAAGTGGCTTATGAGGACAGTGCTGCTGGCTGTGAGGTGTGCTTTGCAGTTGGGTGGCAGCATCAGTTCCCTCTCACTTGTGTTCCTTCCTGTGCTTGTGTTTTGACAGGGGAGAGCCGAAGACTTGGTATGGTGTACCCTCACATGCAGCAGAGCAGCTGGAAGATGTGATGAAGGAGTTGGCTCCCGAGCTGTTTGAATCGCAGCCTGATCTCCTGCATCAGCTGGTCACTATTATGAACCCCAACGTGCTGATGGAACATGGTGTACCAGTGAGTAGCACACGAGCGTTTTTTACATAAGTACTTCTGTGTGCTCTCTTTTTTTCATTCTCTGCCAGATTTGTATAACAATGGTTTGGCATAACTCTGAAGAGTTTTTATGGTGGGCATTTGCATATTCATTACTTAGAGAGTGTTTTTTAAAGCTGTTTTCTAGACTCTTTCCTAGACTAACCAGGAAATTTAAATTATCTTATAACAGAAGTGAGTGTGCCAAGCTTGCTACATAAAATACCTTCCAGAACAAACATATGCTGTGTATTACACTTAATTTTTAATAAAAAAAATCCCTTCCCTTGTGTAACAGCAAGTTTGTCTGAAATGCCTTTAAAAGCTTTTGACAGTAAAATACTTGTATTATGTTCAGTAGAAATCTCATCATTACAAAATGCTTTTCTAACCAAACGTAATTGACTGCAGACCTCTAAGCAGCAGTCACTATCATTTGCTTTTGTCTTAGGATAAATTGCTTCCCTGGCAAACTCCAACAAAGCAAACCATAAACTTTTTTCCAGAAGCTTTTGCACTTTGTGGTACAATGGATTAAATGATGATAGAGAAACATCCCTTTTGGGATTCATAAAGACACTTTCCAACAGTTGGCTTATATATTCAGCTTTTTTTTTAATAAGGCTGTAAATTGAGTATTCATGTTACGAAGGCAGAAACAATCCTTACCACTGTTGGGATAGCTGTGTTGCCTGGAATGTTTTATGGGTACAGAAAGTGGTGTTCAAATGTGTTGTTCTTTTGTGTCTTAAGCTGTTGCATGTTACGTATTTTTTCTTCCCTTTATCCTCCCTTTAATAGGTTTTCAGGACCAATCAGTGTGCTGGCGAGTTTGTTGTGACCTTTCCTCGTGCCTATCACTCTGGATTTAACCAGGGGTATAACTTTGCTGAAGCTGTGAACTTCTGCACTGCTGACTGGGTCTGTTCTTTTGTATATATTTGCCATGTCTCTGCTCAGTGACCTCTGCAAGTGGTGTGTTAATAACTTAACTACCCAAGTAGTTTTTTCAGTTAAATAGTGTATTTTATGTTTATAGTTCTTGGGACAACAGTTAGAAACTGAGGGAAGTTTCCATTATACAAAGTAATTTTGGTGAGCACATAATTTTAGGCAACTTCAAACTGAAACTTTGGCACATGTTCTTCCTTTTTAATTACTGATTAGCCAAAAAGTGGCATCTCACAGTACCTTTAGCTAGTATTTCTGTGATGCCACTTTCTGAATTGGATACAGCTCCGTGTCCTGCCTTGAAGTGCTGTTTTCATTTGACTGTTGGAGATAGGCTTATAACAGCCTTTTTTCCTCCTTTGTGCCAGCTCATTGTGCCTTTTAATCGTATTAGTGCTGTTGTAGTAGCTGTGCCGCGTCAGTGCATAGCTCATGTGGATTGTTCAGGAAATTGTCAAAGGAGTGTTCTGTTACTGCCCAGGGGTTACAGTTGGAAGTTATGATCTCGTCTCTAGTTTATCTATCTCTAGCTTCATTTTTTAAACTACAAATGGAAATTTTAGCCCTCTTTCAGAGAGTTCTATTCACTTATCAGAAAAATTTTCTGCAGGACTGGCAGTGTGTCAGTGCTCTTTTTTTTCTCTGGTGCTCATGATGCAATATGTGTATGGCCTCTGTGAAAAAACTGCTAAACTTGCACCAGCCACATGAAATTTCCGTTGATTATGCAAAATGTAACCAGAAGTGTGTGGCAAATTCATTTAGCTGCTTTTTGCTTTAAAAGGCACAAAAAGAGTGATACCAGTTTTGGTTAACTCCAGGAATCTTATGCTTGGGCATAGACATTCAGCATAGTGATATCCACAGGGCAATGTACTCACCTTAGTGCAGACCAGATGACTTCTCTTTGGTGCCAGTTTCTTGCCACTGGAAGTAAAAAGAGCTTAGGACTACTCTTAAACTTTTGTCTGTAAGTTAGGTGCGTAAGGTTATGGAAGATGCCCCTCCCCAGCATTGATACCCTCTTTGTCCTCATCTGTGACATGATTCAAGGTTGTTACAAATTTCTCTGTCCCATCAAATACAGCTCTTAGCCTCAGTCTTTTCCCAGTTTTTGTCAAAGGAAGGAAACTGGGAGCTAAGAGATGATTTTCTCCCAGCATGATGACGATGGTCATGTGGTTTTCTGTAGCTTCCCATTGGACGTCAGTGTGTGAGTCACTACCGAAGGCTGGGACGTCACTGTGTTTTCTCCCATGAAGAGCTGATCTTCAAGATGGCTGCAGATCCGGAGTGCCTGGATGTTGGGCTGGCTGCCATGGTCTGCAAGGAGATGACTCTGTTGATAGAGGAGGAGACACGGCTGAGGGAGTCTGTTGTACAGATGGTCAGTAATAAGAGACAACCCTTTGCTTGCGAAAGAAGTTTTGCTTCCCTCTCCCCCAGCTTGCATTAGAATTTTTGAGCAAGTGGCTATTTTTTTTTTGTCAGGGGGTGTTGATGTCTGAAGAAGAGGTGTTTGAACTGGTTCCAGATGATGAACGTCAGTGCACAGCTTGCAGAACCACGTGCTTCTTGTCAGCTCTTACGTGTTCCTGTAATCCCGAGCGCCTGGTGTGCTTATACCATCCCTCTGATTTATGTCCCTGTCCCATGCAGAAGAAGTGTCTAAGGTACACAGGATTTTTTTTCTCCCTACTTTTTTTCCATATCTGATAGTTTGCTGCAGGCCAGGGGCCAAATACATTTGGTCACAGTTCTCTCTTCCTTTATTTAAGGAGTATTTTTATCCTCTTTGTTTCTTGGTTCTCAGGCAAACAGGTACTGTACATGTTGTGATTTTCTGGCCTTGTTGTGGCTGGAGAAACTCAGTATTAGCAATATCCTTTCATGTAGGCATTAATACTTTTTCTGCCTTTCCCTTCCACACGTTCAGGTACCGCTATCCACTAGAAGACCTCCCCTCTTTGTTGTATGGAGTGAAAGTTAGAGCACAGTCTTACGACACTTGGGTCAGTAGAGTTACGGAGGCTCTGTCTGCCAATCTCAACCACAAGAAAGGTCAGACTTCTGTCATTCTTAATAGGATGTCCTGAAACTCCCACATTTGTTCTGTGCTCTCATTTAATGAGACAAATACTGTGTTTTGTGTATTGGAAAAAAGAAAGGAGCTAATGCAAGAGTGTAATGCAAATTACCATTGTGTATTTCAAATTGAACTACCGTGTTGGAACCTTGATTGAAGGCCTTTGAAGCAGTCTAAAATCTCTCTTGGTTTTCCATACAAATTATTTATGTACTCTTATTACAGATGTGATTGAGCTGAGAGTAATGTTGGAGGATGCTGAAGACAGGAAATACCCAGAGAATGATCTTTTCCGCAGGCTCCGAGATGCTGTGAAAGAAGCAGAGACCTGTGCTTCAGTAGCTCAGCTGCTTCTGAGCAAAAAGCAAAAACACAGGTAGGATAGGCATTTTTTCAGTGCCTTCCATCTGTCTTTTTGTTGCTTTGTTGGACTTGGAAGAGTTAAGAACCCTGTGTGCAAATTTCTTTCAGCGTTTCCTTTCCTTAGTGCTGTGACTCACTGAGAGGTAGGGAGGGGAGGAGGCAGGTACAGTGGCTCAGAGGGCCAGGGAGGTGGACTTAGTTGGAACATCAGCTGATTTACGTACTGAAATGTGAAATCCTTTGGAGAAGTTGTGTCTGGTTGCTGATGAAGGATTTCGCTGAACGTGTGGGAGAGTTGTAGGGAAAGACAGCTAGAGGTAAAAATGTAATGAAAGTAAGTTTTGGCTTTGGGTGTTTGTGACGAAAGGATCCGGGGAAGCACAGCAGTACAGAGAGCAAAACCAGTCCCCAGTTTGAGCCAGTGTGTCACTTCTTGGGAAGGACTGTGCGAGGCAGTGATGTGTGGCTGGAAAGCAGTGGCTTGCCTCGGTGACTTGGGGCAGTTTGACTCCCTTGGTTCTCTCCGTTGCCTGCCTTGCCTGTGGCTGCCCTCAATGCTGCTCTGTCCCCTGGCCCTGCCTCAGCAGTCTGCTGGATGTGTTCCATGTTCTGCTCTCATGAGCTTTCAGGAGCATGTTCTTTCCTCTCTCCTGTATGTTTTGTGCACTGAATAAAAGTCCCCTAGAAAATAATTTGATGAGGTGACCTTAAGTCTTGTGGCAGCAGTGTGTGGTAAATTTGTGTAGCTTGCAGTTCCTCTGTTGATGATAAGATTTGGTTTTGTAGTTGGTTGTATTTCTTGCCTATGTGGTTTTTGTGTATTACTTAAGACTTTTCTGAGAGAGTAAAAAGTAAATACCTTGTTAATTATAATGCCCAACATAATGCATGTATCAGAATTGCTTGAATTTGAATACTAAAATGTTAGTTGCACCACAGATCCAAGTGTAAAAGTCTTCCAACTAGAAAGCTACTACACGATAGAGAAGCTTTTTTTCCTGAATTTGGAGGCTAAAGAAGGCTCTGCTGTTTGTTTTTTATTGGTTGTAGGACCCCACTGCTTTAGAAGTATTTTTCACTTAGAGCTCTGGTCTAGGTGAGGGAAACATCATGACAGGAGTTGCATTGTCCTGTTCTAGTGAACTTCAGTTATTTTGGTAGCTCCTAGGTGTTCCTGGTCTGTTGCTGCTTCCTCCTCTTACTCCTGCTGTGGGAGTATGTCAGCCCTCTCTCAACAGTCTTTCAGTTGCTGAGATTTTATTTATATATATATGTATGTATGTAAGAAGAAGTAACTGTTCGGTTAATTATTTGGTGGGTTTCCAGAACTACCCCAAGAAAGACAAGGGGTAGAAGGAGTCAGCAGCTTTCAGTGTCATGTCTGATTTAAAGATAAAAGGATTTCATGAGGCGACAAAAGGACTTACATATACATTTGAGAGCTGTTGTATGTTAACTTAAAAATATTTTATGAAATTGAGATTTGAGGAAGATTTTGAAACTTCTTTGAACAGTACTAGGCAGTGTAATTATAAAGGTCACATTCAGCTGCTTCTATAACGTTTATGTTCATATTTAACACCTGGAGAAGGATCACATTTACAGAAAGGATAAGGTTATTAAAAAAGCAAATTAAAAACAAGTGTTCAAACAGAGCAATTTGGCAGGGATTAATGCAGCAATAAACCATGGTCAGATGAGCGAAAGAAAACCTGTGCCTTATCCATCTCATTATGAATAAACCCAAAAAGTGAATAATGTGAAGTTGTGTCCAGTGCTGTAATCCTGGATCTGTCCCTTCTCCTGGAGGATGTGAGTTTGCACAGGCAGGGCTGGCTGTTTGTGCAGCATCTCGTGCTGTGGCAGTCCGTGGTTGGGCTGGGGCCGGGGTGCCAGGGTGACATTGCCGAGCGTCCCCTCCCGCAGCCCTGTCCCTTGGAGCCCTCTGCCCTGTCGGGCCTCGCTCAGGGCTTCTGGGGGGTCACTGGCTCTGCTGCAGCCACTGCTCCTCCTCCTCCTCGCTGTCTGTTGGAGCAGCTCAAAGCCTGCAGGGTGCTTTTTTCCCCTCTGAGGTTTAGCTGGTGTGTAATTATATTTGATCATTAATCTGAATTTTACATTTACAGTTTTATGTAAGTCCGTAGTTGAAAAACAGAATTTTTTTTCTTTACTGTTTCTGTAGTATTAAAATGTAGATTCATTAGCAGGGAACAGCTCTTCAGTATTTGAAATCTGTCGTACCTGGGAAGTTGTGCCTGCCAGTGGTCTGTACACCAAGTATTTAATTTGTGCAGTGTGTCACTTTAAGTCTCTTACTTCATTCAGCAGGCTTGTTACACTTGCTTCGAGTGATATTTAATGGAAATGTCTTTGCAGAACCTGTCCCAGTCAACAGCAGTCCTCTGTTGCAAGGCCAGTTTCAGCAGCTCTCTGCTACAAGAGAGAAAGCACTAAAAAATAAGATTCGTGTTGAGAGCTTGTTGCTGTCATGTATCTCGGACTTCTTGTCAATGCCTGGCATGACAGTCAACTTCCTGAGCTGCCTAAAGCAGACTTTATGGGGTTATATTCAATTACCTGTTTGTAACAAACTCAATTTAAAAGTCATATAGACAGTTATACTTCCAAAGGGCAGGGTAAATTATCCTGAAGGTGCTTAGGGGAATTGTATTAAATTTTGTTTTCAAGATTTTGGAATTTTTGTTCGGTTTGGGTTGGGTTTTTCTTATTGAGTTCTTAGGTGATGAAATGTTTTTGGTAACTTCTCAGTAATCTTGAAAGATAATTTCTGTCACTGTGCATGAATCCAAGGATCATCATCTTATCTCTCACCTAATGCTTAATTATGCCCATTTGTACAGCAGAGTGAGCCAAGACAGTGGAAGGACACGGACCAAGCTGACTATGGAGGAGCTTAAAGCGTTTGTGCAGCAGTTGTTCAGCTTGCCATGTGTTATCAGCCAGGCCCGACAAGTAAAGGTAAGATTGCATCTGCTCCTCTGATAGTGCTGTGCTTTTTACTTTGTTCTGGTTTTGTGGTAGTTTGTTTTTTAAACAGATAATTTTGCCTGGAGTAGAGATGAAAAGCTTCTGATGCAAATGCAGGCACTTTTTAAGGGTGCCTGTTGCAACAGGCATTGTGAGATGTGGTGGTGCAGCTAAACAAAGATAAAAGATCCCTTTCCCCTGTCACTGTCCAGGCAGCCCAGTTTTAAATCTCTGAACCAGTGACTCTTACTCCATCATCATTAATGCTCTGTAGAGGTGAAGTTTCTGGCTAAATCCTGCCTTTTACATGTTTTTGTAGAAACCTCTGAAGGTCACATCAGTGTGCTTTTTCAGGGCAGCGTGCAAGCAGTGGCACATTGTCAGTTATTCCATAAATGCATCCCAGCCTTGCTTTCCAGGCTACAGCCTTCTTAATCTGTATGCACGGCCTGCATCTCCTGCCCTTCATATATATCTTTGCACCTGTCTGTGAGTGAATCTGGACTAATAAGTAATCCAGATCATACTGATTCCCCTGGCTGCTATTGCCATTTATCATTCTGGCACTCCGCATCATAGCGAGTGTTTTCGGCAGCAATCCTAATTTGTTTCTGTGTCACTGGTGATGAAATACTAAACAGTATTTCACCTACTAACCAACTTCTAGAAAACTCCTTAAGAAACATCCTTAATAAAGATTTTTTGCCTAGAGAAGTGCTTCCCGAGATGTGTGTTAATCACTTATTAACCTGCACGCTCTGCTTGTACAGTTTTGGGAGTGTTGTACAGTACTAGATAGAGGGCCTAAAATCCTGGGTGTTACCACAGGTGCAGCTGCTGCTACACAGCCAAACATACAGGTTAAAAATAAGTTAATTTTGTTTGAGAAGGCCTCTTTTCCGTAAGTGTTTGTTAGTGTTTGTTCTTCATTCGTGAATTTTATTTTAACTTTTCCTCGATACTTCAGTGTTGATTAGAGAGACTTTGTATTGGAATTTCTTATTGTTTTTATAATATTGGCATGTTTTTGCTGAAAACAGGTTCCTTCAGAAAACCATAGGGCTCTAAGGTGCAGGTTTGCCAGGCTTGTTGATGCCGATGTTTGGCCTTCAGAGGTGTTCTTTAATGAGTTTCCCAGCAGCTAATAAAGTGGAAAGTGCTTTCTCATCCTCATATGATAGGTTGGTTTTACTTCACTTCTTTCCACATACAACCGAAAAATACTCAGTAATATTTATTAATGAAATTTTATCATCATCTCTTAGTAGACATGTACAATTGTTCTCAGAAGGGCTTTTTTGTTCCTAATGAATTTAATATCTGCTTCTAATTAAAACATAATTCATAGATGAGAGGGCTGCAGGCATACAACAAACTCCTACCAGTTTTAGCTTGTATTTTTTTCTAATACTTTCTCCCAACTAGTCTGTCTTCCCCCACCCCTCAGCACTAGGAAACTGGTTCTGGTTCAAGTCCTCTGCCTGTGCATGTGCATGCTCTTGAAGCTTCAGCATAATCACTAGTCAATAAATAAATATTATCATTTTACTGATTACAAACTGTAGTCTTTCAGTTTCTGAATGAAGTCAGATAATGATCATTTAGGCCTAAGCACTCACTAGCTTTTAGCATGGCATTTGAATGCAATTATCCATCATAATGAATAGCAAAATAATTGTCATGTTGGTTGATGAGTACTTTCTAGCACAAAAGGCATTGTAATTATTAAACTGTAATAATTTACAGTTGTCACTATGAAACATTCAGAGTATGTTCCCTAAATCAAAATCTTTTAAAATTAGATCTTGTTCTTTCTTATAAATGCCTTTTGATTTCCAGGCAGTCATGAAAAGCAGCATCAACCAAAAAGGGCAGTAAGCTAAGGGTTAGGAAATGCAGGGTTTGCTCCTCATTGTGCTATCGACTTGCTGTCAGAAGTGCCTGTCTTTTTGTAAGAGACTTGGGGGTGAATCAATTGAGTATACTGGTTGAATGTCCTTGAATGAGTCTCCTGCAGAGATTCTTTCCTGTCTGTTTGCTGTCTTTGGTTTTTTTTCGTTGCAGTGCCAAAACATGAGGATGAGGACAACTGCAGCAGTGCAGTTGGATTTCTGTGAAATTGTCTCCTTTAATAAGAGGGTTTTACATTTTCATTTCTTTCTTTAGTGCAGTGAAGCCCTGATGCTTCTAAGTGGTGGTCCTGCATTAGGGAATAATAATTTCAAACTTCACCATTATTATTTTTATGATCTTTGGTATTTGTGTTCTCATACATCTCTGGCTTGTTATTTCTCCTCAGCGTGCTTTTTTTCTGCTTTGTATTGCTGTCATTACTGTAATACCCCTGACTCTGTATTGAAATGATGACCTGTTTGCAGAAGTCCCTTTTCTTCCCACTATTTTAAAATTAAAACTGCTGGGCAGCACTAGATATTCTGTTTTGTTGGGAGTTGTCATCATTTGCAGATGTACTATTTTAGGTGCAGAGTTTGATGCCACTAAAATGCCTAGGGTATGAAACATTACACCATCAAATAAGCTTAGATGGTCTGTTATTTAATTTCTGTCCGACTTGATGGCTTGTGACAGCTAGCTGGCATTGTGTGTAGAAGCTCGGACTGATGATGTGATGATCACATACAAATCACAGCTGACTGATCCCTCAGTTGGATTTTCTTTTGGATTCTGTGGGTGTTTTCTCCTAATTGACTTGTACTGTGTGTTACTTCAGAATCTGCTCGATGATGTGGAAGAATTTCATGAGCGTGCTCAAGAAGCTATGGTTGATGAGATCCCAGACTCTTCCAAGCTGCAGGAGCTGATAGACATGGGCTCTGGCCTTTATGTCGAACTTCCTGAACTGCCAAGGTTGAAGCAGGAACTGCAGCAGGCACGGTGGCTGGATGAGGTGAGGTCCACCCTCTTGGATCCCCAGAGAGTCACCCTGGACGTGATGAAGAAGCTGATTGACTCTGGTGTGGGCTTGGCGCCACATCACGCTGTAGAAAAAGCCATGGCTGAGCTGCAGGAGCTGCTCACAGTCTCAGAGAGGTGGGAGGAGAAGGCCAAGGTCTGCCTGCAAGCCAGGTGAGCGTTCCTTTCCAAACTGTTCTTAGAGGTCACACACTTTCATGTTTCTCATTCTCTTTTGAGAAGTGTGGTGAAAAGCTGGGTCCTTGAAGCTGTAGTTGCATTTGTTATTTTGTTGGTTTGTTGTTTTTTTTACTTCCCGGCAGTTAGATTGCTCAAGAGTTGGATTTGAGACTGATGAATTGCAGAAGTGTTGGTTCTCTCTCATGTTGCACAGTGGCAGGAGGCTGTGGGTGTTGCTGCTGTCTTTGCTATTCATCCCCCTCAACAAAGAACCCTGACTATGCTACCTACCCAGCACAGCTTTCTTGGTGTTAAGGGGCTGTGATGCTGTGCCCTTTTGAGCTCGATTGTGCCACGTCCATCAGCTTTCTCACCTCGTGGTGTTTGGTAGCCAGTAGCACCCTCCAAGCATAGAGCCATGGTATCCTACACTGCAGTGTAGTGATGAAGTTGCATCACCAGCCTGTCAAATTTATGGCTTTAGATGACTGGCATTTTGAGAGAAGGCTGGAATTGGGTTTTTCTTACTCTAGACCACGCCAAAGTATGATGGCTCTGGAGGGCATCGTGAATGAAGCAAAGAACATCCCTGCTTACCTGCCCAATGTGCTGGCACTGAAAGAAGCCCTGCAGCGAGCTAGAGACTGGACAGCCAAAGTGGAGGCCATTCAGGTAGGGGCTACAGCAGGGACTGGAATCTTCTGCTTGCACCCTTTTATTTAGATGTGTCCTTTATTCCTAGCACCTCTCCTCACAAAGGTGACCTGAAGAAAAGCCTTGCTATGGCTCTTAAATGTGCTTACCATAGCTTGTGTACTTGATTTTCTTGTTCTTTTTGTGCATTTGTTTTCCCCCCAGCTATCCAATTTTTATTTTCCTTCCTTTTATGCATTTCAGAGTGGATTTAAAAGCTAGCAAATTCATTATGATATGGTGTTTGGTTTTGAAACTGTTCAGCATACTGTCACTGGAAATATTTAGCTGCAGCAGAGGATGTTCTCAGGTTTTCAGTTTTGGATCTGGTTGTGGAAATTTTTTTGGTTTTTTGTTTTCTCCCTAAAATGTTGTAAGATTAATGGCACTGGTGGCCATTATTTTCTGGAAGAGATTAATTAGTTCAGTAACCTCCCTTTCTACTGGTCTACCCACATAACTTGATCCAGAGTTCTGTGATATCTCTAGGTGTTGATCGCTGGAGTAGAACTGCTTATCTTATACCAGGTACTTGCTGGGAGCTGAAGTGAGAATCCCAGTTGATTTCACATCAGCGCCTGTACAACTCTTAGATGTAACACCTTGCTGTTAAGCAGACAGCATTTAAGATAACTGTCTGGAAATGGACTGTTGTCTTATTCCCTAAGCCAGCTGGCGACGTCAAAATGTCTGTTAAAATAAAAACTGTGTGAGGGAATTGTTTAAAATAACAGTAAATTGAAACACTGCCGTCCTTTCCTTTCCTATGGAACTCTGTTTTAGGCAGTGACAAAATAGTGTATGGCTTGAAATTAAGCTGGCAGCTGATATAATGGTGGAATTGTTGGCTTAGAAAAATGTATTTCACCCCAGAATGGGAGCAACTATGCCTACCTGGAGCAGCTGGAGAGCTTGTCTGCCAAAGGCCGCCCCATCCCGGTGCGCCTCGATGCCCTGCCCCAGCTGGAGTCCCAGGTGGCCGCAGCTCGTGCCTGGAGGGAGCGCACGGGAAGGACCTTCCTCAAGAAGAATTCCAGCTACAGCCTGCTGCAGGTGAGCAACACATACTTCTTGGTCAGAAGAACACACTTTTCTGTCAGAAACTGGTCCCAGTGGTCCGCAGTGCTGCTTCAGTTAGCTGGATTACAGCTCCTTTTCAGAATAGAATATAATTTCAGCTGTTCTCAGGTGAAAAGAATGAAAAAGGCAAAGTCTGTTTGGTTCGTCCTTTTTTATGTATAGACAATCTCATCTCTTACTTCTGAAGGAAGAGGGAAAGTAAGGCACTTTTTTGTCATTGAAATGTATGCCTGAAATGGACATAGACCTGTCTCAAATTGATAAATGTTTTCACCTGCCTCACTGTTTAAATGCTAAGAAAATAGGTATATTATGAACTCTTTAAGAAAAATTAGCCAGCTACTGGTTATTTCATTTCAGTGGATGTAGGCACTGTCCTTGTTTTAATAAAAATCAATCATGTGTTTGAAGATCTATCATATCTACTTGACAGGCTTCCCTTTTCTAAGGAAAACAGTTCCAGTTCAACTGCATTCTCAGAGGCTGTGTTTTTCATTCTCTTACGTTGTTAATTCTCTGTAGTTTGTCTTCACTTTCAGTGGGATGTCCAAATGCAGACAACATCCCCACTCTGTGACTTTCCCTAGTGCCATGTGAAGTGCAGTAATTAGATCCTGCGTCTCAAAGGGGATACTAATGTTTAATGTTTTCCAGTGGGATCTTCCCTATTGCAACAGCATCACACTGATTTTTGTTCACTTTGTGGTACACTCTAGATGCAGCTTTTTCTCTATGTTCTTCTGCCTAACTAGTTATTTAATATGTTCTAGTTTTGCATTTTCCTAAATGTAGCAATTCGAGCTCTCCTATAGTGAATTGAATTTGCTAGATTTTATATTTGTGTGCATTCCAACTAGTCAAGATGACTTAAAGCTTTATTCTTGCCTTTAAGTGCTTTACAGCCTCTCATACTGATATTAAAAGGCTTATAGCATACTTGTAGGGGTTTTTCAGGCACCAAATGGCTGATATAAATGTGAAATAATTTTTCAGACTTGATTGATAAAGGCCCTTGGAAGTGAATGTTGAGCTGTGGATATCTTAACTGCATGTAGTATTTTGGTTATCTGCATGGATGACAGTGTAATCTGAATAGACTCTGTCATTTAATCAGAAAACACAGTGGCTTTCAGTTTGACCCACCATGTCACAGTGGTGCTGATTACATTCAAATTCCGTAACTGTGAGATATTTCTATCCTTATCTGTTTATTCTCTTTTTCCTAGCATTAACTGGCAGGTATCGAAGGTGTTAGATTGCTGAGTAGTTCTTGTTCTCTGGTGACACTGTTATCACTCCCCTGTGAGATGTCCTTGGCATCCTTGGCTCCAACAGGATAAGTTTCCTTGGTGGTTGCAGGTTCTGAGCCCACGGACTGACATCGGTGTTTATGGGAGCAGCAAGAATAGGAGGAAGAGGGCGAGGGAGTTGATGGAGAAGGAAAAGGAGAAAGATCTTGACCTGGAATCCCTAAGTGAACTGGAGGATGGGCTGGAAGAGGCCAGGGATGCTGCAGCTGTGGTAAGGAGCGATGACAGGTGGTATCTCCTGCTTTGTGGGCTTAAGTTGTCTCTCATCTGTGTAGAAATCCTAGGGAAGAACTGATAAATTAATTTCACTGGAAAAGATATCTCATAATATGGTGTTTGACACAAGAATATAGTTCAACTTTAATTACAGTGAAAGTAGAGGGAAGCACAGTTCAGAGTGTAACTGCTGGTATTTGATACCATTGGGTATGTGTAAGATTTAAATGCTCTTGGGTTAATATCTGCTCATCTAATGTTTAAATTTATTGAAATCACATTGAAGAGGTGAGGTGCAGCTCTGCCTTAAGCAGTACACACGTTTGGTTAGGTCCATGTTGTGGTCAGCCTGCAAATGCTTGGTTGTGGACAGTGGGTTGGAGGGAATATTTTATTTGGTTCCTCTCTTTTGGAGGATATTCATGCTGCTTATCAGAAGAATTTGCTGTCATCTGGCTGCCCTTTCCCTGGGAGCAAAGAAAGTATATGCAGGCTCATTAATATGGCTTATACACAATCTGTTTTACTGTGGTATGCTTGGTTATAGTTACCTGCAGGGAAACATTAGGGAAGTGCAAGTTGCTTGAGAAATGTGGTCACTCAGATGCTTCTGGAACAATGTTCAGCTGCATTGTCTCAGTAAACTGATGAATGAAACAGATTCTGACTTCTTCTCTGGAGTCAAAACCTGTTCTTCTGGTGGCCTTATGACAGATTTAATTACAAACTTCAGAAACTATAGATACTGAGAAGGTTATCTAAAGTTTACATAGCATTTCTATCAGAAGGACTCTAGGGAGTAATGAGCAACTGAGGAGGAGGTATCTTAGGAACTGTGTGATCTAATTAAAACTTTCTCTAACTTTTGGGCTAGTTTTAGATCTTGATATGTTTGGGTTGGCTTTTTTTTTTTTTTTTTTCTTTTCCTGTGTTGCAAATAAAATGAAATCTCTCTTAGCTGTGAAGGCCATGACGTGTTTTTTGTCCTTGCTGGGCAGGTGGCTGTATTCAAGGAGCGGGAACAGAAGGAAATTGAAGCCATGCATGCTCTCAGGGCAGCCAACCTGGCCAAGATGACCATGGTGGACCGAATCGAAGAAGTCAAGTTCTGCATCTGCCGCAAAACCGCCAGCGGGTTCATGCTGCAGTGCGAGCTGTGCAAGGACTGGTTTCACAGTGGCTGCGTGCCCCTGCCCAAAACGAGCTCTCAGAAGAAGGGCTCCAGCTGGCAGGCCAAGGAAGTGAAGTTCCTGTGTCCCCTGTGCATGCGGTCCCGCCGGCCACGGCTGGAGACCATCCTGTCGCTGCTGGTGTCCCTGCAGAAGCTGCCGGTGCGGCTGCCCGAGGGGGAGGCCCTGCAGTGCCTGACAGAGCGAGCCATGAGCTGGCAGGACCGAGCACGGCAGGCCCTGGCCACTGACGAGCTGTCCTCTGCTCTGGCCAAGCTTTCTGTGCTCAGCCAGCGAATGGTGGAGCAGGCAGCTCGGGAGAAAACAGAGAAAATCATCAGTGCAGAGCTACAGAAAGCAGCAGCTAACCCCGACCTGCAGGTAGGGATGGGAATATCTTACTTTTTCCCATGCTGTCCCTAATTTAGTGTGTCAAAATGCCTTGTTGTTCTTGGACAAGCATGGGGGAGAGGGGAGGGCAGTGAAAAGCTGAAGACTACACATGGTAGAACTTCTTAGTTAGTTTAGTGCTCCTCAGGTTTTGGCTGGCTTCTGTCGGGTACACTGCTGCTCCAGGGACAGGTCTCTTGCACTGCACCCACTGTCAGTAGCCACTGCTGAAGGTGCTTGTAAGAAATACCAGGTCAGCTGTAACAGCTGGCTACAGGCCTCAAGATGTGTAAAACAGGTGCTACCTTGGTGTCCAAATTCCATTTTCCTCTTGACAGAATCCAAGGTCCCAGTATTTATAATTTCTCATGGATTGCCATTCCCAGGCATTTGGTGTCTTGTTAGTAAATTTCAGCGAGGAACATAATCAAACATTGATAATTCCATAGCTGACCTCTTCACCTTGAGGTTGAGGTCAGGTCATGCTGTGGTGAAGAAGCTATGATGTGTAGCACTGAAGAGCAGTGAAAAAGATCTTTCTAGTCACTATTATTAAAAAACGGAAATCAGAATCTAACGAAACCTTTTACTTGGATATTTCCCTATCCCTTTTCACATCTTGCTGTAACTGGTCTCTTTTGTGATGTCCAGGCAGTTATCCTCAGGCCAGAAGAACCACTGCTTCCTTTGTTAATAACCCTTTAGGTTTTTACAGATTTTTCCTGGAAATGTCATTGTTTCATTTCCATATTCCATTTTCTTTTTAGGGGCACTTGACAAGTTTTCAGCAGTCGGCCTTTAACAGAGTGATAGGCAGTGTGTCCTCATCCCCACGGCAGACTTTGGATTATGATGATGAAGAGACAGACTCTGATGAAGACATCAGGGAGACATACGGCTATGACATAAAGGTGGGCAATCCAGAGTGGTTTGTCTGCATGGAATCGATACAGAACACCTGTCTTTTATTAATCCGTTTTTTTCAGAATATTTATTGTATCCTCAGCTGTCTATGTATATTCTGCCCTAGCGTGTGTGGCAGAAGAGGCAGTTCTTTATTTTTTTCTGGATGTCTCCACTCTGGACTGAGATTGGCTCAGAACTTCACTGAATTGTGAAGTTTTGCGATGTTTTTATTCAAAATTTCCAAAGTCCTGTTTGAATTTCAAAAGGCGCCTTTTAGTGCTGAGGAAAAAGATCCACTTATGAAGGGATTTGTATTTATAACACCTGGAGGATGAACATTGTCTTTATGCCCTGTTCAGAGATACCACAAGTCATAGATGTATGTGTCTGTATGGAGAGCTCCAGGAAAGTTTTTGCTACAGCAGAAAGATTAGTCTTCAGAAACTGCATGCTGTGTACGAAGTTTCCTGAGGCCAGAGCTTTGTTCATGTTTTCATACCTTTCTCTTCATTCAGCCCTTGTATAAAGGAGGTTTATGTGTTCCATTTTGGAGCGTGGAATTTTTTGAGACAAGATGTCTGGATCGTGTTGTAAAATTAGTGCCTGGATTCAGTTCAGAAATTGTAACTGCAGTTAAATTTTTAAAGTTAGCTAGAGGAGAACTTCCATGAGAAAGGGCAGTTGTGGAGATAACCAGGTGTTTTCAGTGTGTTGAATTGCTCTTTTGATATATGTAGAGTCAAAGACAATGCCACAGTTTCTTCTTGAGCAGTGTTTTCTTTTTAGTGATAGTGTTATCTCTACATTAAAAGATGCTATCTTAAGAGGCATGTAAATTCTTCTGGGGCAGATACTCTGATTTATAGAGGGAGAGCACATTCTCCGGGTCTGATTTGATGAAATCTCCTATTTTTAGTGTTTTGTTTCTCAGCAGCCTGATGCAAATACGCAGATTTGTCCTATGGTCCCCTGTGAAATGCAAACAAGAATACATTGCAGTTGGGTGCTACAGCTTTTAATTCATTTAGTTTTATATATAAAAATAATTCCCAAAACTGTTCTTTACATCAGGAGCCTTAATAAGGCATTTCTGAAGGATGTGGCGTTTTCTGAGGCTGTGGTAAAACATAT
Source organism: Oreocharis arfaki (assembly GCA_013398015.1). Taxonomy (NCBI): domain Eukaryota; kingdom Metazoa; phylum Chordata; class Aves; order Passeriformes; family Paramythiidae; genus Oreocharis; species Oreocharis arfaki. The sequence goes on from VZRR01000305.1 coordinate 39,164, forward strand.
GTCAAGAAAGATTGGCATATGTTTGCCAGGATCTCAGGGTTTTTCATGAGCATAATTTCATTTTTTTAATGATTCTGTTGTCATCATTTAAAAATCTCTTAGTTAACCCTTTTGATTTGGATGTCCATCATATGTAATTAGAAACCTAAAAGTAAAATTCCGTTGGAGAAAAGCTGATAGAGACCAGAAATGTGTTCTGTTAGGTCAGCTAATACGATTGGAATAGAAGACAGATTTTCAGGCAACCAATCAAATTCTTCAGGTGTAAACTAGGAGAGGCAAAGTTAGAAACCAACCAAACAAAAAAACCCCAAAAACCTGGAGTTGCTCAGAATTTAATTATTTTTATACTGTTGACTTTGAAGCGTTGGTTTTTTTTCAGGTTTTGATACATAGACATGTTCCAGCATGTTTAAAAAAAGATATAGCTCATTATGCATCATGTATGAATTTGCTCTTGTTGTGGACCCTGTAGAAAAAATCCTGAATTCCTAAGGGTCCATAGGCTGTATTTTGAAAACCACAGTCTCTGGCTTCTCCAGTGCACAGTTGTTACAGAAATAGATACGAAAATATTATCTGTTTGATTATGTGTCTGTTAATTAAAACATGGTTCTTGCCAGTAAATCTTCATTATGAGTGCAATAGCTGCATTTGTTGTAAGATTTGTTCCAAGGAGACACATTCACTGGTCAAATCACCTGTAATTGTTTTCATCTTTTGTCTTGTACTTTTTCTCATTTCTTTGCACTGGCGTTGCCTGTGGCCACTAGTGATGATTTTTTAAAAATCAATTTACGTGTTAGCCCTGAACTTTCTTTAATGTAGTATAATGAGATACCCATAACAAGATACTGTGCAAGATATAAACACCTTACAGTGTAGGGAGAAGTACCTTCCTCTTTCTGAGTGTATTTATTCTACCTTTTCATCTGAGCAACTTAAATTTGAATTTCCCACTTGTAGTTCTATACAGAAATCATTAGTTTGTGTATTACTTCCTTTTAAACATGTAACTGAAGGCCACAGAGAGAGAGAGGTTACCATTCTGAAACTCCCTTTTGATGTCATGTAATGACAGTGTCTGGGTGGTACAGTTCCCTGAGTTGGCCATTTTGGGACCCACACACCTAATCTTCACGTAAATATTGTCAGTAGCTGCTCCGTAGTATTTCTCTGGTTTTAGGGCAGCTTCTTGGATTTTACTGTTTTTTTGAAAGATTTCAGTTGTATGTGGCATGCTAAGTATGTTAAACCGGTTGGCCAGTTTCATCACATGTGTGATGGAGCAGCTAAATTCTGGAAAATAGCTGATTGAGGAGATTTATTCTTAAAAATTTCACCTCCGGGGATGAGTAAGAAGAGGGACACATCAGTATTAGAGGGCATCAGGGAATCTACTCAGGTGGGCTTGTGCTTCTCTGGTTTCTCTGCCTAATGTAATGCAAAGTCAAGCAGAGCTTCTCCTACTGCAAAGAGGTTCCTGATCTCTCTTAATGGGTCCACCTGCACCTGAAGGCACATGGCCCAGTTCAGTGGGATGTGTCCAGACAGTCAGGCATCCATCTTAGCCAGTGCCTCGAGCTGTTCAGTGTCTTACACTGAGCTGAGCACAAGCCAGTGCCATCATTAGTCTGTTCATGGAAATATTCACAACAGTCTCAGGTGTTACAGCCCTCTTCTTTCAGTGTTTGGTCCTAACTTAAACTGATTTAAGACTGCCATAAAAGTACTGATCCCAGGGCAGTGGTTGATTGCCATTATATTGATACTTGTTGTTGTGCTGGAACACCGTTTTTTTCCATACCTCTAAAATCTTAAATAATTTTGTTCTGTAGTCACTGTAATTTACTCAGCTTATCCCCACTTTACAGAAGATACAAGTCTTTATGGGCTTGCAGTCAGACTTTCCAAGCCAAATAATAAATTAGGTAGGCTAAGAGAAAGCCTCTTTTCATCATGTTGACTTCTGAAGACCATACTTGAGGGACTGCTGAGTGAGGAAACTTGTGTTTCTCGTGCACAACTATAAGTATACTGACCTATCTCCATAGATCCTGTATTCATTGACTGTTGAAGTAGGGATATAATTTTTACCTTTTGCACATGGTCTTGGTATCTTATGGAGTGCTTCAGAGAAGGGCTTTAGGAGCAGCAGACTGCTCAGTCTTAGTAGAATTTTCTTAGAAGTAGGTATTTTCTGGATTCAGATGTTGCATGTTTTCTGTGGTCTTTTTCAGGACAATGCCAGTGTAAAATCTTCCAGCAGCTTGGAGCCCAATTTGTTTTGTGATGAGGAAATCCCCATTAAATCAGAGGAAGTGGTGACACACATGTGGACTGCTCCCTCATTCTGTGCTGAACACGCCTATTCCTCTGCTTCTAAAAGCTGCCCTCAAGGTATTTGCTTTTGTATACACTGAGATAAAATTAAGCAGATAACTGGGATGGGCAGTCAGTGAGGAGGGAAACTGCTCTGTTATCCATACTAGTTGTACAGCATAGGTTGTCTGTAGGACGGTACAGCAGGGTTACATTGCAGTTAGTTTCCTGATGTTTGATATATAAACCTGTGTTAATGTGTTTGGTTGTTACTGTTTCCCACCTTTGATTGTTGTAAAAAGTATGTAATTTCTTTTGGTTTTGATCTCTTCCTTTTAACTTTATTTGGCTTTGCCTGGGGAGATTTAGATTGGATATTAGAAAAAATTTCTTCACTGGAAGGGTGGTCGGGCATTGGAACAGGCTGCCTGGGGAAGTGGTGGAATCACTGTCCCTGGAAGTGCTCAGAAAACGTGTGGGTGTGGCACTTGGGGACGTGGTTTAGTGGTGGGCTTGGCACGGGCTCGATCTTTTCAGCCTTCATGGTTCTGTGCCCTGGCTCCTGCCCGAAAGGTTCTAGCACTCCAAGGAAGCAGCCTCGGAAGAGCCCGCTGGTACCTCGCAGTTTGGAGCCCCCTGTGTTGGAGCTGTCGCCTGGAGCAAAAGCTCAGCTGGAAGATCTGATGATGGTAGGAGATCTACTGGAGGTGTCTCTGGATGAAACTCAGCACATCTGGCGGATTTTACAGGCCACTCATCCACCCTCTGAGGACAGGTTTCTTCACGTCATGGAGGTATGCAACTCGAAGAAATATTCCAGTCTGCAACAAAAATCCCACCGCATGCTGTTGGTGGGTTTATATAAATAGGATCTTGAATAGTTGAGTGCTCAGTTGCTTAACGTGGTTGGATTTCACCTAGAGAGAGTAGTAGATTACAGAAAATAACAGAATAAGTGATCCAGAAATTCAGTTCTTGGTCACTCATGCCGTAGCACTGTCCTCCACAGTTAACCATATGTAGAACAGTTTTCTCAAGTAGTTCCATGTGCAAACCTTATTTTAGAAGATAACAGGTTAAGGGATAATCAACTCCTCTTGATTATGTCTGGAAACAGAACCAATCTTCAAAAGAGTTACAAGAAACATTTAAGAAGATGAAAAGTTGCACGTGGCTTATATAATACAATACTTGTATGTTACTGAACTTTTGTTACTGAGGAAAGCATGTTTTGATAATGCAGACAATAAGACTCCTGTTCTTCCTCAAGATAACATAGACATAGCAATTTTTGTATTGATATACTGTGAAGATGTCCTGATGGCTTTGCCCAGCTGCCAGTGGATCAGGCAGGTTTAACCTGCTGATTCTGAGCTCTAGTCAAAATCACTTAGCTACATTCATGCAGAGGGCAAGGGACGTGTGCTGGAAGAGAAGGTCAGCTGCTGGGTTGAAGAGCTTGAGTGGAGCCCATTTGTTATCATCTGTCAGCTGCAGTTAGGGGTCAGTTTGACCATAAGGAGCTGTGGATTATGTGATGGCTTGTTGGGTTACTGAGCTGCACAGGAAGAACGTAAGATGATGGTTCTTTCTTGGCTCTTTGGTGGTGTACAGTAATACAAGATGGAAGGTTACATGCTGTAAACAGTGAGGTTAGGTGAACATATTAATTGGTGTCTCATTTTCATGAGTGTCGTCCCTATACAATGGGTGAGTTAAAGTGGTGCCAAACTGCATCAGTTAGAACTGTGTAAAAACTGCCCCTGCCTCCCAAGTACTGCTGCTTTACCACCTTTCAGCCCGAGTACTGTGTAAGCTTGATGTTCTTTTAATGTAGTGGTTTTGGCAGGGAGTTGATTGAAGAGCAGTTTGAATGCCAGCAAATAACAATTTATAAATAATATGCCAGGCTGTTATATTAATAGTTAAGCAATGTTTTTTTCCAGGGGAGTGGGGTGAGAGGTGTAGAGTATGTGTGTGTTACATTTTCTGGTTAACCTTTATGAATACTTGCTCGACCAGAACTGCTCATTTTGAATTGAATATATTCTATGTCTGTTTACATACAAAATAAGTAGACTTCTGTAAAATAATCTTGGGAGGATTCAGTTTTGGGTGGGAGTAGCTATATTAAGTAAAGTACAGTAAACAGTCTCTTTACTGGCTTAGTATGTTCTTAATCTATTAATAATTATTAAGGGTAAAGTATATAGCTGCATTAACTGAAGTCAAGTCAGTCCTGTTTGTACAAAGGACTACACAAGTGAATCTTTCAGATATAAATGGGACTTGTCCCTGTGAATGCTACCTGCAGGGACAGAGCTGGCCAGTTTTAAGCCCCACTTCTGATCTGAGTGTTATTTAAGAGCTCTTGATGACGCCAGGATATTTACAATGCCTGCCAGTTTGGAAGCCGTTCAAATAACGGATGTTACTTTCTCTTCTTGCTTGAGTTGATGATACATTTTAAGAATTCACCAGTTACTCTTCCTTAATCTCCAAAACAGCAGTTACTTTCTCTCAAAAATAATTACAGGCAAGACTGACCTCAGATGAAAAATAAGCAAGAGCATCTAACAAATTATTAATCTTCTCAACTTCTATTAAAAAACAATGTGAGACGAGAGTTGTAATTATTGCTTATTTTGCCTTCTTACCCTTGCTGATAATTTACTTTTTCCACTGGGTATTTTTGGCTGATTGTACTTTGGCACAGTTGATAACACGAATTTTTTATAGAATGGTGAAAATGAAGTTAAGTGCTTTTTTTGTTTAGAATTTGTAACAGTATGTTGTTGACCAGATTTCTTCATGCCGTACCAGGTTAAAGGTAGAGCTAAGTACATTTCTCAGACCTCAGGCTTGCAGGGAATTTGTATTTGAATAATTTTTTTTTTTTTTCCTGTGAAGGATGACAGCATGGATGAAAAACCACTGAAAATGAGAGGGAGAGACTCCTCTGAGAGGAAGCGGAAACGAAAACTGGAGAGAGCAGAGCAGTTCTTTGGAGATATGAAGCAAAAATCTAAAGAGCTGAAAAAACTGGAAAAACCCAAGAAGAAGAAGCTGAAACTCACCATGGATAAGACGAAGGAGCTGAACAAGCTGGCAAAGAAACTGGCTAAGGAAGAGGAGCGGAAGAAGAAGCGAGAGAAGGCAGTTGTTGCAAAGGTGGAACTGGCAAAGGAGAGCACAGAGAAAAAAAGAGAGAAGAAGGTTCTGGATATTCCTTCCAAGTATGACTGGTCAGGAGCAGAAGAGTCGGATGATGAGAATGCTGTGTGTGCTGCTCAGAACTGCCAGAGGCCCTGCAAGGACAAAGTGAGTTTCCCCTTAGTTCTGTCACAGGCAATTCCATGCTAAGTCAGAACCCCTGTGCCAGGTAATATTTAAGTTGAACAGCTAGAGAAACCAAAGTGGTGTGGTTAAAAATGAAAGAGGACTGAGTAGTACTCAGGTAGGTACATGGATTTAACAGATTAAACTGTAGAACTTCCTTATTCTCTTAGGTACTTCAAAACAGAAGATGGAAAATGAGAATCTGGGGAAAGGTACTCTGGTTGTGTTGGGGAAGTCTGACTTCTTCACGCTGTGTAATTTCTTGTTGACTCTGTGCAACATGCATTGGCTGACTCAAAGGACGAATTCTTTGGCTCAGAAATGTTCCTGGCTTTACTGTGTTTCTGAGCAGGAGTGGGATGTGTGATGTTCCTAAGTGAAGTAGATTTTCTGTATTTCTTGCATACACTCTGAAGAGTGATGCTGCAGGCTGAGTGATCTACGAACTGCAGTGGTTCATTTTGCTTGTTGGAGATGAGTAATCAGTGATTTTTGACCTGGTTGGATTATTACAAAAGAAACTTGATCTGCATCTCTCTGTGGTGCTGCCAGTCCTGATTGTCAGCTTTTAACACAGACTGATGATCAAAAATTTTTTCAGAAGGTTTTTTCTGTGCATTTCTGTACTTTGCACTTTCAACAGGTGAATGCCATACATACATACTTGTCAAAAAATGGCAGATGCAGGAATGTAATGACTGAAGCTGCAGCTGTTGATGTCCATTACCTAATCACTTTGGAAGATTTGCTCAGGAGTAGTTGGCTACAAGCTAAAGTAAAATCTGTGTGATGATAATGTTTCTTCATTTTATATAAGCTGCCACTACTGCTGTTTTTCTGATGCATTTTCACATTCCCCTGTAAGCTGAAAGCAGAACTACAGCAGTAAAAATGTTTACAGCCATACCAGTGGACGCCATTAGAATGGAGAATATGTGTTTCTTACCCTGCAAGTCTGAGTTTCTGCCCACTGACTCCAATTAACATTACTTTTATTCAAAGAACTACGGAAACCAAATAATGCATCTTTTTTCCTTCCTACACCCTGATTAATTTTGTCTTTTCCAAATTGTTCTACAGCAAGTTCCGCTCAGTTTGTATTGTACCTTAAATGCTCTGACGCTGAGGACTTAGAGTTGCAAAAGCCACTGCTTGAAAATGCAGTCTAAGAGGGTGTATTTGGAGACTCTCACCTCTGCTGAAGTAACTGTCCCTGAGCATTTTAAATGTGTTTTAGCACACCTCCTTTCATCTGAGAGCTGAGTCATCTTCCTCAGGAGTAGTCATCTTGTGTGTTTGTATTGTTGCGGGATGCAGTGGGGGCAAGATTTGTTGGAAGAGTTAGTTTTTATTAAACTGAAGTAGCTTGTTAAAACAAGCTCTATAGGGGCATTAATTTGTGCCCCAAAGCTGTTATGTCCTTGGTAACTCAGGTAGGTTTGACAGAAGGTATTTTCTTCATAGAAACTCTGCCTGTCTGTCCCTCCTAACATGCTGCGTGCTGCTGGTGTGCTCTCTTGCAGGTGGACTGGGTGCAGTGTGACGGGGGCTGCGATGAGTGGTTCCATCAGGTGTGTGTCGGGGTCTCCCCGGAGATGGCTGAGAACGAGGATTACATCTGTATAAACTGTGCCAAGAAGCCCCTGCAGGGCCCCAGCAGCCCTGCTCACGCCCCACCTCCCCCCTTCTTGCTGAGCTACAAACTACCAATGGAAGATCTCAAGGAGACGAGTTAGCAACTGCTCGACGCCCAGAACTTGTTGGGAAATGGACCACTGGAACCCTTCAGAAAGAGAGGGTCTGAAGCTGATGTAGCCCCTGAGCTTCACTTGCAAGGATGTACAGAGGTGCAGTGGAGTTGGTCCGTTCCTTACAGCTGGCTTCCTTCGGACAGCGGCAGTGTCGAGGCACCGTGCTGCCGGCTCATCTATGCAGACACCGCCCGATCAGGGGCTCCAGCCAGTGTGCTCTGACTTGGGTGTTTCCATCTTCCAGTGGGGCTCTTGCTCTCAAGGACTGAGCAGACTCGAGGCTGTTAGATTAGACACTTCAGGGTGTTAGAAGTACGTGTTGGCAGTGGAGCTGGCCTGGAACTGGTGGGCATAGGCTGGAGCTCTTAGAACCTACCAGGTTACCCTGAGGAGGTGACTTTGGAAGTTACCTTTTCGCCTCTCCACGCCAACCCAGTGTGTAGAGCAATGTCTTGGGAGAGTGAAATTGCCTCCATATCCAGGCAGCTAACACTACACTATAAGGGTGGGAGCAAGTGGATGAATTTCTTTTAATTTCTCTTTTGTAGCTGAAGGGCAGAGGAGCTCATAATCTCAGAAATCAGCAAAGGCTCTGTTTACCAAAAAAGAAACCCAACTCTACTCCACTAGGCAAAATTTTTTCCTCAGTGGGAAACAACCGATCTTCCTGTCCTGAGGAGGGCCAGAAAGCATTGATAATGTTTAGCTAGACCAGACCTTGGGAAGAGCAGAGTGCTTCCCTTTCCAGAGGGATGCTCTCTCCTGTTCTAGGCTTTGCTTAGAGTTCTGCACTCCTGCACATTAAAGCTGTGTGGCGCAGGATGGAGCTGGCAAGGAGGTACAGCACCCAGGGCACAGCTTCTGAGATCTGTACCCAGGGATGGGAAGGAAAGAAGACAGCCCACTTACCTCAGAGGTTACACTGACATGTGCTTCTGTGAAAAGTTTCACTCACAACTCTTTCCAGTATCACCAGGCTACGGGCATGGCCTCCTGTGATACCAGCAAGCAGTCTGCAGATACTGTTCGCAGTGCAAACCCCCTCCCTGCTGGCTTTGCTGGATGTGTACCAGTGTACAATCAGCAACAGTTCTTGTTTGAAGTTGCCCCTGGCTTTGCCAGAGGACCAGAGGGCTTGGGGTCATCCTGGGTGACAGTTGTTTTAGTAAATCCATTTTTAAAGAAGGACTTGTTTTTACTTTTTTCTAAATGTCTCAGACTACTGACTTGTTCTATAAATAGATTATTTTTCTTTGATTTTTTTATACTTACCACTGTTAACCAGCAGCACAGACAGAGGTTCACAAAGCAAAAACCTGCCCGTGGGCTTGGGTTTTTTTACTCCATTCCTTCCTTGTAGTACAAGGAATTAGCAGTTACCTTCCCCATTCTAGCTTGACCAGCTGCCTGTGTTTAAATAGGTAAATACATTTCATGTGCTACCTTTGTGTTTGGGTTTGTTCCTATTAGTGGGGCATCTGGGCCTTAATGACTCCAGTGGATGCTGGCCTTGTGTATGTGAATGTCTGAAGTCAGCCCCTGGGCTGTCTCGTCCCCCTCTCCACTCGCTCCCTATTGTGTTTCCATTCTTCTGCAGTTCTAGGAGTGTTGTAAGTAGTGTCCAGTCTTACTAGGAGCTGGACTGGGATTTAAAGAAATATTGACAAAAACAAAAGTGTGCTGTCTTGACTGTTCTGTGTCCCTTCTCTTGTTCTCTAATATTTGGAAGTTTATTTATCTGGCAGAATGATCCATCCAAAAAAAAAACCTCAGCTCAGGTAGACAGAACTTTATTGTTTTCTTCTATGTGTGCCTGCTACCTGGGAAGAGGAAAATGTGTGAAAGAAAAAGAAATGAAATCAGATTGAGGGCAGAAGATCCAGGGTCTTGGGAGCTTTGAGTGCAGATTGGACACAGACTTCTAATTCCTGCTCCTTAAAGACTTAATGTGGTGTTAAAAGCAAAAGCAAGCTGTGGTTAAGCATGTGGCTGAACGGGCACCCTAGCAAACTAAGAGTATTATTTGTTTACTTATTTATGAAGGAGTCTATGCTTTAGATAGACATACCCTCTTTTTGCCTCCAGTTACATTTTTTTTTCTTCTCAATGTACGCTTAGTTTTGGTAAACTGATTTAAACAGTTGTTACTTTCTTTCAAGCTTTAACTGATGGTACTACATAAATGTTTCCCTATATGGAGTGGATAAACTATCTGTCACAGATGTTTAATCGTTCCAGAAGTAGACTAGTACAAGATTTCTTAAAGAATCCCAGTGTTCTGTATTCTTTCCTGGCTCCTAGAATTTGTGACACAACAGGGAAAATCTGGTTAGCATCTCGTGTTAGCCACTGAGCATATCCTCGTAACCATTCCTGCATTCTCTGTCGCGATGAAGTCGTCGTCGTATGTAATCACCATCAACTGGAAAAGAGACCTTTGAGTAAACCTGCATTGCATGTTCCTGTTTCTCTGCGTAGAAGGTGTGGTGGAGAGTGTTGACAGTAGCACTAGTTACAGCAAGATGGAAACAAACAGCTCTACAGTGCAACCGTGGTCGTTCTGCTTGTAACAAGCACAGGAAAGAGCGAACAACAGAAAGAAATATGCAAATCGTATGCAAAAGTCACGTTTTTAGGAGCTGTTTTTCATGTAGCCACATGGAGAGCCTCTGTTCCACTGTTGAAAGGAGGTTGCCACACTTTTTTCTGGTCACAGGTGTCTTGTCTGCTTTTGGATAAGGTGTTCATAAACTGAAGACCATTATTAGCTTTACATCTTATTGTTTTAAGCTTGTTTTTCAAGAGCGTAATTCCTATCAAAGGGTTGCTGATAGTATGAACTTACGAATAAATGTTAACTTTTGGAAAAACCTGTAGATATGTAGTTAGTGGTTGAAAAACCTGAAGCTGCAGCTGTGGTATTGTCTCCCGATCCTAGGGGTTTGAATCTTTGTAAAAGCATATGCAGAGAAGCCAGCCAAAATTAAGCCAAGGTAAAAATGTTCTTACAGGTCTGCCTCAGCTGTGGGAAAACTCTCTCATGCTTCAGGGACGAAATCTCAGTGCACAAAAAAATATTAGCTTGTGTATCTAGAAAGGCACATGTCTTAATGCTGTAGCCTACAAAGGCTACTTGCCACTGCTGGTGTTAATTCTTTTCATGTGTCTGACACAAAAGGTCACAGAAATTACCTGAGCTGTTGTGAGGAGCTGAAAATGGCCAGGGCTTGAGTTGTACAGCTTATACAAACTCTGTGTTTTTAAGTTTTTCTTGTAAAAAACAGGGCCAGGCATTTGGCAGCTTTGCTTGCAGAGAGAGAAATGTCACTCCTGACCTTCAGTAGCACTGCTTTTAGGATTTATGCTTTTGACAGGTCATCTGCAACTGAATGCTTGTGCAGCCTGGACTATTTCATAATGAGGGCTTAAGGTAATGCTGTTGATATTATGGGAATTATCTAAAGGGATTGGAATACAGTCACACAGCGTAAGGTAACAGGCAGTTGTCTGTTGTATCAGCCACACTGTGAAACTTGCATTGATCTTTTGCAGTTTTTAGAATCACAGAGTAATTTAGGTTGGGGGGTACTTCTGGAGGTCATCTGGGTCAGCCTCCTGACCGCAGCAGTGCCAACTTGGACATTTTTCAGGGCTGTGTCCAGTAATGTTGGGTATTTCCAGGGATGAGCATTTGACAGTCTCTCTGATTTCCCATTTGGTTTTGTAGCATCTTGAGTGCAAAATTCACTTGCTGTGATGTGCTTGTTGCCGCTTGTAGAGTCTGGCTCCATACTTCTCTAACCATCCATGAGGTAGTTGGAGGCTGCAGGTGCTGCAGCCTTGATTTCCAGCTGAACAAACCCAGCTCAGCTTCCCTGGAGCCATGGCACGAACTGCACCCTTCTGACAGTCTCGGTGGCCCTTGTTGCAGCTTGGTCAATGTGCTGAGGAGCCCAAAACTGGATATGTTACTTTAGATACAGCTTAAAAGTGTTGAATACAGGGGGGAAATAACTTCCTGCTGCTCATACTTTTACTGTGCAGCCTCCTACAGGGCTGGCCTGTGTAGCTGCAAGTACTGCTGGCTCCTTTTCATTCTGGCCACTGTTAGCCCCAGGTCTTCTGGTTCATAATTCCTCAGATGCAGGACTTCGGCACTTAAACTTGCCATCAGCACATCACTTCAGCCAGGAAAAATCCAACTGAATGGGAGTTCCCTCCTCCCATGGTTTGGGCTCTGCTGCTCCTGTCCTCTGCCAGCATTGCTTGGTGTCATCTGTGAGAGTGCTGCGACCCAGGTGGGTGAGGAAATACACCTGAGGTGCTGCACTTGCAGTACAGCACTTGGCTGTCTCCGAGATGTCAGACTGGTGACTGCTGAAGCCTGAGCATAGGAGCCCACCCCATTTTTCACTGCCATTGTAGGTTGTCCATCTCTCCCTAAGTGTGTTTTTGCTGTATGTCGGGGTAAACACCCACTGCTCTCCCCTTGTCCATCGAGTTCATCACAGACAGCAACCAGACTGGGCTCCGATCATAGTGGTGATTGTTCCCAGTCGCCTTATCCCTCATGGGCGTGGATGTGTGAGGAGGATTGGTTCCATAATCTTTCTCCTCTTCATTGAATGGGCATGATGTACACAGGGTTCATCACAGTCTGTCAAGAAAATGATCTTCCAGATGATTTCCTAGGGGTGGAAAAAGTTTCTTAGATACCATTCCTGAAATAATTGCCAAAATTGCTCTAAGAAGTTGGGTGCTGTGGTCTGCGAAAAGCAAGATTTGGTGTTTACTCCAGTTAGATGCAAATGAAAAGCAGGGAAGTCCTTCACATCCGCTGCAGCTGTGGTCACTAAGAATGTGTTTGGTCAGCCTGCCTGAACCAAACAGGAACTCTGCTTGGAGCACCAAAGCAGCAGGGAGGTGCAATAAAATCCAGCCCTTATCAGAATTCCAGCCACGCTGGCTTTGGGAGGGTGATTAATGTGTGGGACAGCTGGAAACTGCACAGCAAGACATGGAGAGCATTGAGCTTTGTGTAATGGGATGGCTTGGCTCAAGCGAGTGTTAAGTTGTAGGTAAAGGAAATTAAAGTAGCAAGGATTTATTGAAAACAAGTATTTTGAGAGGAGCTGTGCTCTGAATGCCTTTGAAACAAAAGCTCTCCTGCAGTGAATAGTTTAAATCTGAGGTGGGACATTGTGTCTTACCTGGAGGCTTTTCAGAGGTCAGTTTTTGGTAGTCTGTGTATCACCTCCACAAAAGTAATTTAAAGCCAAGAGCCAGAGGGAGCTGCTGTGGGTGCTTACATCTGGGGGAGCAGCCACCTCTGCACACAGGTCCTGGGGAGGTGGTTGGTGCCTCTGGCCAGCCTGGCACCTGCTTTGGGTGGGTGGGTGATAGACCAGCAGATTGAAGGCTGCTTCCTTCTCCAGGCTGGTGCCCAGCTCCCCCCCGAGCAATGGGCGCGGCTGCCGCTGCCCAGAGAAGGGACGGGTTTGCTGCTGCTGTTCTGTGACAGGAGCAGTGGAGCCCACACAAACCCGTGCTATGAATTTGAGAAACAGCTCAGGTTTTAGTGGGAGGTGGGATGAGTAGCACATTGTTTACTCCTGTCAGCTAATGATTTAACTCTTCACTTCCTACAGCTGGAAATTGAGTTAATGTCGACATTGTCAGCGCACTGATAGCGTTACATCCCATTGTTTCCTTTCCCGAGTCTCCTAGGCAGGGGAGAGGCAGGAGCTTTTAATTTTGCCTAGAAACATTCTTGGGAGAGAATGGCTGCTGAGAGCACCTGGTGGAGAAGTGGAAGCGGTGGCAGCAGCCCTGCCTGATGCTGGTGGCGCAGCCCCAGGTGAGTGTGTGGCGCTGCTGCTCCCAGGGAGGGAGGCTCCTCTGGTGCGACCCATGGCCCAGGTTTGTATCCTGCTGCTAAGGTTTGAACACAGCCCAGTTGTTCCCTTTCTGGGCCTTGCCATCTACCGTGGCACTGGCTTCCTTTGGCTTCTGGTACAAATCTTGCAGTGGTCAGACTGGGATTTAGGGGTGTTAGAGAGTACACAAAGCTGAACAAATAAATAATGGAAGAGTACACAGCCACGGGAACGCTGTTCATAACTGAAAGGATTTTTCTTTTCTTGCTGAGTAATGTGATTCTAGGAAGCTGATGGGTCAGATTCCTGTTTGGAGCAGAAAATGGGCATGACCTTTGTGTAACTCCTGTTTACAGGGTGTGCAGAGAGTGCTGCTGGACAAGCAGCACCTGAGATTTCTGCAAAAAGGAGCTTGCTTTTGCCTTGTCCTAAGCAGCAGCTGTTCCATGTCCCTGTTTCTCTCTCCGAAACAGGATTGTTTGTTGTGCTTTTTGTTTTCATCTCCCCAGGCCTTTCCATTACACCTTGGGCAGTCCCTGCTCTCAGAGAAGTGAGGCCAAAGGAAATGGGGACCAACTCCCTTTGCAGACTTTTATTTTGCTCCTCCCAAGCTGCTTCTCCTTCCCAGCAGGGAAGGTTTTGCCTCCCATCCTCTTAGGGCTGCCTGGCTACTCCCACAAAAGCTGTGGGACTGCAAGCCGTCCCTTGGCATCATTAGGACCAGATTTGGGCAGCAGTAAAACAAACGGCTGTTTTCTGGTTTGCTCATGTGTGAATCCACAGGTTCTGTAGTAGTAGTAGGGTGTATGCAGTTCAAACCTGGTGGTAAGAACCTTTCAAGGTAAATTAGAACATCAAAGACCAGTCTCCTTTTTCCTCTAGATCCTAGTAATGGTGAACATCAAAATTAAAAGTTCCATTGGCTCCATGTTTTTAATTAATTTCCCCAATCTGAATACATCACCTTGATTTTTTGGGATTGGTTTGGGGTTTTTTCCCTTCCCTGATCACCATTAAATCTTCATATTTAGGCTGTGACAGACTTGATGAAACCACATTCTCAGCACTTGTCAGATGATTGGCAAGCAGTGCCTGACCCTCTGCCTCAGCTTGCAGGGAAGTGTCCTTGCCAAGAAGAGCTGTGATGCTATGGGCCTGCCTGGCTGCAGGGAAGTGCTTAATGTTCCTGATGGAAGTACCTCGTGTGTGGGTGTGTTTCTCCACGTGGCCTCTTGATCCGGTCAGCCCCCTGAGCATCACTGTTTGAATTCATGGTGGCACAAGGGTGGCTTGGAAGTTGATAGTCAAAAATGGCAAAGAGTGAAGCTCATGAGCAGCAGCAGCCACCCTTTCATTCCCTCCAAAGGGCTCTCAAGCTGCCTTCTCCTTTCCGAGCGTGTGCAGTGAGGGGACCCACGCCGAGCAGATCCCCGTGTCTGTGCTCAGCCCTGTGCCCCGGGCCTGGGCACCGCCCCCTGCCCCACCGCCGCTCCTGCTCCTGGCTGGAAGGGTGAGCTTCCTTCAGGCATCACCTCCATCTAATCTGAAGCTCAACTTTTTCATCTCTGGCACTCTTCAATAGAAAAATAAGATTGCCTTAAGTTACAAATTACTTTTTTTTTTTTTTTTTGAAAATGAATAAGCCTGAAAGAAAGAGACTTGGTGCCATATGTTACAACTGACTCCCAGAACAGGAATGACTTGTAGACAGGGGATCAGCCATGGTGTGAAGGCTTGTGATTCTTGCCTCAGGCAGAGTTCCACCCACCTGGGAAGCTGAGTAAAGGCTCGAGGTCTTGCTCATGTTGCGTCTCAGAGCCCCACCAGGCACGGAGCCAGCGCGGTGGATGAGTGCTGGGGAGTGCAGCTCCTCTTCTCTGTCTGCAGGGACCTCAGCAGGGCAGCCCAGGGCAGGTGAGAGCAGCAGCCTGGCAGCACAGGTCCCTCTGCTTCCTCCTGCAGTGCCTCGGGCTGCTGGTGACCAGAGGAGCAAAACAAGAGACAAAGCGCTGCTGCTGAGCAGTGGCTGGGAGCTGGTGGCTCTCACTCACCCCTTGTGCACAGGGTTGCCTGTGCTGCTTTTAAGAGAGAACATCTGATTGTGCAAGGATTTTCTAAAATCTGCTCTAATTATGATTTTTGGAAGCTGGAAAAACTGAACTCATGTTTTGTTTCTTTTTGACCATTTTTTTGAATGCCCAAGTTTTCATTTTGTTAACTTTTGCATAGAAGACTTCTTTTTTTGAGAAACTTCTAAAAGCCTTCTCTCACTCTGTCAACCAATGACTAGCTGATTGCTGGATTTTCTCCCAGAATGGAGACTTTGTGTTCTGAGCAGTTACCAGCCCAGTAGTTGTGAATTAAACAGTCCTAGAATAGAAACTTTGTGTTCTGAGTAGTTACCAGCCCAGTAGTCGTGAATTAAGAAGTACTTTTTTTTTTTCCTTTACTTTTTAGAGTGTTTAAATACGTATGAACAGATGCTCTGAGATCACTGCCCAAATCTTGCTCATTTAAAACCAGATTACGGGTTTTCTGTGGAGGAATCAGTTAAGTGAGTACAGCCCTTTCTAACCTCTGAGGAAAGTTTCTTCATTTCCCTGCCAGAACATCCTCCTTGCAGGCAGGCAGGGTGCAGGGATAGGCAAATCCCTGCCCTATCAATGGCTTTGGTGTCATTCTTTCTGCAGACAGATGCTTTCAGACTCACATCTTCACCTCAGAGGAGTAGGATGTGCAGAGCATAAGGAAAGACCATGAATGGTCCCAATATACAGCTCCCTCTCTATCCCTCCATTCACCCTCTACCTAATCAATCTGTTCACCCCACGCTTCTCACTTCGGGGCCACTTAAGCACCACTGCTATCATTGCTAGCCTGGAATTATGATTTCCTTTGCTATATGGTTCTTGATATGAAAATCTCCTCCAGTTGTTTCCTGCAACAACACACTGGTGAGTTTTAACTTCTTGATGCAACTATCAACTCTCACATCAGGAGGCCCGTGAGCAGATTTTGGAAGAGCAGTGACTTCTGCCCTCTCCCTAAAATGTGTTCAGGTCACTTTCCCGCAGTTACCCTACAAGGGTTTGCTCAGGTTGCTGGTAAAGTGGAAATAGGAAAGACGCCTGAGGAACTGGTGGTACCTGATGGAGTTGAGGGGAAAGCAGAAGGAGATGCTAAAAATAATTGAAGTCTCCAGGCTCAGGAGTCTTTGCTTCCTACTCAGCTCCTGCTTATATTATATTGTGGTTTATTATTTTATAAACCTTTACTTAGGTATCTATAAATATGTACTTATAATGGCATAACCTTGCAGTGCTTCCATTTTGCTCATAAAGAAATGAGGAGACTTTTGAATTCTGAGCAAAAAATCCCCTTTTCCTTGCTCATGTGTGCAAAGGGCCAGAGTGTGTAACGGGGACAGGGTACTGAGGAGAAGTCAAAGCACAGGTAAGATACAGATGTGCCTGCTGCAGCTGTGCCTGTGCATGCAACTCTGCGTGCTCCTGCTTTCCTCCTGGGTGTGGTGCTCCAGACAGCCACGGGCACACCCAGGGAGCACCTGCTGTTTTCATCCTGGTCTGGGGGAAACTGGCACTGGGCACAGCTGGGGAGGGGCAACAGGAATCTGCAGCTCTGCTGCTGCTGGGAATTCGTGTTGCAACCAAGGTAGGTCTGGGGGCACTGTTCTTTTGGTCTCAACTTACCTCCTCTGTGCTCTGCCACGGTGACAGAGAGGGACAAACCCGCACACTGTCACCTACGCCCCGAGCGCAGTGCGAGCACTGCCCTGGGGACGGCGGTGGCACCCTCAGGAGCAGGTCCTCCAGCACTCTGACCGTGCCAGCCCCCGCTCTGGGCAGTCCCTGAGCTCTGGCTCGTGCAGAAACGCCCCCAGTTTATCTCCAGTGTGCAGAGCACGGTGTCCACACGCAGACGTATCTCGCACCCCAAACCCGGGCACGGAAGCGAGGCCTCCGCTGCTCTGCAGCCCTCCCGTGAGGACAGGGTTCTTCCAGCCTCAGGATTCTCATCCTGCTAGCCATTATTTGGAAGCAGTTATTCACTAGGGAGGCTGTGTCTGAATGGGGCTGTCTGAAAGGCTGCAGCAGGATCTTCTGTCACGCAGGAACTGCAGGCCCTGGCTTTTTGCTTCTGCCACTGTAGCTTCAAAATATTCGTGCTTCTCTGGGATAGGGCTTAGTGGCTCAAGCAGGAGTCAATCCATGGTGCTTACTTTGGCTTCTTTCTTTGCTGAGCAGTCTCCAGGTTCCTGTAATGTGCCAGCCAGTGTCAGCCTCTATTCATCCCCTTTCTGTGCGTGTTTGTGACAATTTTGCTCGCTACAGCCAGGCTTGCTTAAGCTGAATAACATTTTCAGGCTGAGCAGGCCAGTAGCAGGGTGGTTATCGGGTGGAGGAAATGCATCGTGTTTGCTCTGGCCTTTGGTTCCCAGATAATGCAACGGCAAATTGCGTTCCTGGAAGCTGGGAGGTGGCTCCCAAGATTGCACTGCCTCAGCACACGCGAGGCAGTCTGTCCTGGGAGACAGAGGAGCGGAGGGGGAGGTGGAACTGGGGGCACAGTTGCTCTCAGTGCTCAGCAAAGGCCAGATGTGGCTGATGGCTTTTCACACTGGGAGTGCGAAGCAGCAGGAGCTGTGCCCAGGCCACTCTCCTGAAAAGACTTTGGTGTTTTGAAGCATAATTAATTTAAAAGTAGCTGCTTCTTGCAGAGCAGCAAGAGGTTGTGCTTGTCTCCCGGTAAACATTTCCCTCTTTTCTTTTCCCCTCTTCGTTCCTCTATGAAGGTGCCTTTTGAAACCCTCCTCTTTATAGGTTTGACCTATTTCTCCAGGGGGCTTGGTTCTTTGGAGGAGAGACACCCAGCACGTGTTCCCTGCTCAGCTGGACACAAACATGAAGCAAGACCAGACCTGGGAGTAGGTTCTGTGGTTCCTACCAGAGCATGAAGCATCAGCACTCCTGGGGTGGGCTGGGGATGGTTCTTGTGCACATCTGGCCCAGACAATGTGGAAGGAACTTTTCCCCAGAGGCTTTTGTTCCACATTTGCTTTCTTTGGGCTGTAAGCACTTTCCTGGGAGCACAGCCTCAGCTGCTGGTGGAAGACTGGGAACAAGCTGAAGGCAGAAATCTTGGCAAATGCCCTAAGGTAAAGAGAAGGATAAGGGCAAAATGCAACATCAATCACCAGCCTTTAGGATTTTCCAGCTCCTGTCCTGGCTGAGGTGTGAGGCACTCTGACAGTGAATCCCCCTGGTCCAGAGCTCTTGCTCTTCTCCAAAATGGGTGTTGGGGAGAAGTGCCTAAGCCAGCTGTGCCCCAGCTGCACAGCTGGCACAGCTGCTCGGTGCTTGGCAGCCTGCCTGGCCCTGGAGGCTGCTGCAGGACCTGCTCTGGAGGCATTGCTCCAGCATGGACCGTCCCAGTAAACGGTGGGTGGCAGCCTGACCGCCTGGGATGGGGCTGGGAGGAGCGTGGCTGCTCTGGCTGGTGCCATCATCAGCCCTGTGCTCTGAGGGGTTACCGAACAGGCAGCCTCTCACTTCACCCCCTTTTCGGGGAGGCCATCCACAAAGCAACCCCCTTGTGCCATCCTGGGGGCTGGCATGAGAGTGATGCTTGTGGGACAGGTGCCAGCACCAGTGCTGCCACTTGCCAGCAGTTGTGGCTTTGGCAGGAAGGTGCTCTGCAGCTGCCCGGGGGGGTTCAGCTTGCACGATTCCAGGTGGCACATGCTGCTGCAAAAGCTCTTCCCTCGTGTTCTCCTTATTCATATAAATACATGCATCCATCCATTTTTTTAAAAATTATGTCATCTTGGTAGATGTCTGGATGAAGTTTTTTCCCTGTTACTACAGCATGCATGTTTATCTAGGTTTGCTCCTTTTTAATACTTAAGATCTACCTTTTTTTCCATTTCTCTTATTTGTTTCTGGCAAACCTGTTTGGTAAGGCTTTGTTTTTGACTGTCCCTGTTCTTCCCCTTGCCTTTGATACAGTTACACACTCAAAACCTTAGACATCGAGATTTCATTATTTGCATTTTTCCCTTTAGATTTTTTTAATTGCCTCTGATGGGTTGATTAAAGTCCCTCTCAGTTTCTTTGCCTTCTACCATTTCAAATACATGTATTGAAATTATCTTTTATTTTCTGCAGTCTTAACTGATCGTTTGCGGTGTTCATTGGTTCTTTTCTGTCTTCCATAGAAAGATTTAAAAAAAAAAAAAAAAAAAAATCAATCTTTCAAGTAACATCTCCCAGAACCATATGGACTTTTTCTTAGTTCAGTCCAGAATACGTGTAAAGTGATGCTTTACTTTAAACATGCTTTGCTCAGGATTTTCCAGCTTGCTTTTGCACTTGTAGATTTAATATTTCCCCTCGCCGCTTGTGTTTACACTGAGCATTTGTTTTCATTTTCGAGTTATTGTTGTGTTCAGCGCGGCCTTATCTCGCCGGGTGCAAGTCAAATAGTCTGTAATTGATTGCACATTTTCCTATCATAGCCTATTAGTTTCTGCCAATTAGCTTGTCGTCTCGTTGATAAGATTATTGCTATCTGTGTGCTGCAGTAATTGTGCTTACCCAGGGGTATTCATGCAGTGGTGCTGACGAATGCAAGAGTTTGACAATCTCTAGAAATATTTCCTTAATCACTCTCCTCTCTCCTTGCGCCAATCTGGTGCACAAGGCAAGATATTATTTGTCTTTACTGCTGTTTTTGATGCCTGCATTCTTACCCTGACTCTTTAGCAGCTGCACTGTTCACTGCGAGGTGGTTTCTGCACACAATGGGATGTTTTCGTGCCTCATATGGCATAACTCCTCTTCTGGAAGAGCAATTACGGGAAAACCATCTTCCCTGGTTTTCAAGAATCACTGATTTGAGGAGTGGGGCAGTTTTATTTGGACCACTCTGTTTAATTGCCGTGAAAGAGGAGCAGCTCTGTGTGGATTTGCCTGGTTCCTTTCCAAATGATATTCTGTGCTAATGGCCACAGGTACCCTGTTTAATTAATTATGAGCAATGGGAGCAAAAAGTATTTAAATTTGTTTTAAGTCTAAATTTTTCATCAAATGACATTAGTTGTTACATTGTGAGATGTAGTGAATAATATATTCATCTTCTCTGTCTTCCTTTTTCCTGGAGCTCTGTTGTTACCCACCCTCTTTTCAACCAAGGCATCTGTTCCTGAAATGAGGAGTTGTTGCATGTTTGGTCACTCCCTGCTGAATTAAGTCCCTATCTCTGCCTGCCCCTCTTCCATTTCCACGTTTCTCCCGAGGGAGGTCTGGTGCTATGCGGGTTCACCACAGATTAATGTGGTGACACCACAGAGTTTGCTGGTTCTTTCCTGTTGTTCTCCCACCAGCTTCTCAGACTGCCTGTACACGTTTTGCTGCTGCTGTACACACCTCACACAAGGACACTGACCCCAAAAGCGTTATTTTTCTCCCTGTCCTCTCTTGCCTCAGATATTTATCAGCAGACGTAATAAAAATATTTTAAAACCTTGCCTCGTGTACATCCTTGGACCACCACAGCTGTAACATAACTACCATGAACAATATCCTGTTCTGTTTGCCTCTTTTATGGCCTCTAAGCACGGAGCTAATGCCATCACTGCCTGCTCTAATCCCAAGACCTCCTTCTGGAGCAAGCACAGCTCATTTTGCAGCCCAGTGCTGGGTGTGCACAACTGGGGCTGGTTGTCTCCTTGCTATGTGATTTTTCATCTACTGCTTGATTGTGTGTTCCCACTGCAGCTTCTGGAGTGGTGTCCTGGGATGGGGCAGTGCTGCTTCTGGGAAAGCCCAGCGGCAAAGCTCCCTGTGTGCGAGGGAAGAGAGTTTGCAACCTGCCAACTTTCTGAATGAGGCTGTTTTGGGCCCTTAGTAAGAAGCAGCAGAGCACTTAGCTGAGCCTTATTTCCAGCTCTGCCGCCTGCCACTGCTCCTGGCCACAGCACAGACCTGGAAACTGCGGGTGAGGCTGCTCTGCAGGACCTTGCCCTGTGCCCGTGACCTCCCTGCTAAGGAGCAGCGACGGGAGGGAATTCACTGTGAATTCGTATTTTGTCTCTTACCTCTTCCCAGCAGGTCTCGGGGCTTCGAGCTCGTCAGGCAGCGCTGCGGAGGCACCTGTGCGTGGTGGTGTCCCCCTCCTGCAGGGACAGGGTCGGCGGAGCGGCGATGGGGAGCGGGAGCCCGGCGGGCCCGGCCCGGGACAGAGCGCGGCGGGAGCGCTCCTCGCAGGCGGGGGAACGAGCCCCTTCGCACTGGCCATGAAATCAGTCATGTGTAGGTTTTTGTCCGGCCCTGGGGGGTGGGGGAAGGAATGTGGGTTGGGCGAAGTCTAGGATTACACCACCGCTGAATTTTTTCTTTCCACACTTTAAATAGCCAGCACCTTTCGGTCCTGCCTTCGCCTCTCCCGTCGCCCGCGCCCCGACAGCGCCGTCCGCAAGGTAACACCTCTGCCCCGTCTGCTTCTGCCCTGCTCCCCCTGTGCCCCTCTCCCTCCCGGGGCTGCCGTGGAGGGGAGGTCACGGAGCATTTTCTGCCTGTTTAATAATTTTCTAGCGTGGAGGGGTCCTCTCAGCCCTTCCCCTCGGCCGCTGTCAAATGCTTGCCAGTGTTCCTTAGTCCTTTTCATGTCCCCAAGTGTTTTACAGGGGGGACTATGTCGGGGGAGGGAAGAGGTTGAAAGTGCTGATTTGTCCTTTTTTAGTTCTCCCCGGATAGGGGAGAGTGTCATTTGCTGCCAGCGCCTTTTCCTGCTCTCTTGGCGAGGGAGTTGCAGGCGGGGATGAATGGCAGGGTAAGGCTGGGGCAGGGGGAGCGCGCCCTGCAGGGCACGGAGCAGGCTTGAGGGCTGGCACTGTGCGGGGGAAGGTGCCCTCCTCGGCACGAGGTCCTCAGCAATCCCAGCTTTGACAATGGGAATCGGTGAGAACCACAATCCTCACCCTGTGTGCTGCGGAACTTGGCAGCCAGCGGGGCATCCCGCCTGGGAGGAACAGGCTCAACCCTCCCCGAGCCTTCCACCTGGTGTCCTCTTGGAGGTATCTGGGGGAAGGTGGGACAGTGGAGTGGTGCCCGCCTGCTCCCTGCTGATCTTCTCTTAGCACAGATGTACTCAGAGATGGTGCCACAGGATGAGAGCAGTACCGTGGGGAGCTTTGCAGGAAACGGGCAGATGTTTGGAAGGGCAGACCTTGAGAAAGGCAAGATCCCAGATGCCCGTGACTTCTGCACACTTTATGCTGCTATTAGAAGGATGGCACCATTCTGAAAACCACCTTTTCATGCAGCCTTGAAGATTGTCAGCAGCAGTTGCTACCATCGAAAGGATAAATTTGTTTTCCTATCATTTCAGTTTGTTCTCTTCCTGTGCCTAGGACCTCTGTGTGCTTTGTGGCACCCAGTGCATGGTCTGCAAAACCAGAGCCTGGTAGGCAGCAACAGGAGAAGAGAAACCCTTATAAAATACCTTGTCAGGTATTTGATCCTGCTGTCATCCCCCTCCAGCCCTAAGTCTGCTCCCCACACATGACACAGTGGGAGCTCCAGCCTGAGCTCCTGGGTCTCCTGTGGAACACTGGGCTTGGAGGATGTGCTTGCAGAGACAGGAGTGTTTTGAGATGAGGCAATTTAAAGTAATGAAATTAATGGTGGCTTTTAAGGACTGGTTTTGGACTCAGCAGTGAAAATGCACCAGCATGAATCGGTGTGAGGAGCAAGAGAAGAACAGTTTGAGGTGTGTGTGTGCATGTCCTTGCCCCTCTCTTGCCTCCCACGGTCCAAATTTCTGCCTCCTTGCATGACTTGTGCTGAATGTAATGAAGGAAACTCTTTTTGAAGGTGGAATGGATCACAGAGTCCCCGGTGCCGTCAGCAATGGTGAAATGGTGCCCACACACCCTGGCATGGAAAAGGAGAAGGAAGAAGAAGAGGAGGAGGACCAGACCCTGGAGCGCGGTCAGTGGAACAACAAGCTGGAGTACGTCCTGTCCGTGGCTGGGGAGATCATTGGCCTGGGAAATGTCTGGCGCTTCCCCTACCTCTGCTACAAGAACGGTGGAGGTAAGTGCAGCCAGGGCACCTGGGCACCAGCACCACCCCACCATCCCTCCCAGCTCCACAGCTGTGCCCGAATCACGAGCCCGAAGAGCAGGTGCCAACATGGTGCTGCCATCTGGGCCCCAGCCAGCGGCTCTTTCGAACCAAGTGCACATGGATAACAGTGGCACTGTCCCAGGGTTTCTGGTGGCTGTAGCTGTGTGGAGCTACACCTGGGCTGCGTGGAGCTCTGGTCCTGCTCGTGAGAGGGGTGGCTCTCTGCAGAGGGGAGGCAGGACGAGCAGGGAGAGAACTCGGCTTTCTGAGCAGGGTGTCTCACTCCAGGCATCCCGCGCAGATCAGATGGTCCTGGTGGGAGAGCAGGGAGTGGTCTGGGGGGGCACAGGGCCCCAGGGCCTTTGCAGGCTCTGTGAGGAGGAGAGTTCCAGGGGAACTCCCAGGAGCTCTTGAACACAGGTCTTGCTCCTGTGTGTGTCCATGGAGCGCTGTCCCCTGGGTGCTGGAGGCAGGGACAGGGCAGAGTGAAGGGCTTCTCCTGCCTCGGTGTAGCAGCACAACGCCTCTCCTGCCCCCCATGGTACTCCCTCGGCATCCAGCAGAGCTGCAAGGGGTGGGAGAGGGGACCCCTGCCTCTGATCCCCAGGGCAGGGCTGTGGGGATGTGCCCCATGCAGAGACAGGGAGGCAGGGTCCTGCTGCTGCTGCTCCCCAGCGCTGCTCGGGCTGCGCTCAGCCACCCCCGAGGCCGGGCTGTCCTGCGGCGTGGCACCAGCGGTGGGCTCTGCTGGGGGCTTCTACAGTTTGTGGCTGCCTTTTAAAGGACAAAACTTTAAAAAATGAAAACCTGAAGTTTTTCTCACCTTTGGCTCAGTGACACGTAGAGAGAGGGAGCTGCTCCCCCTGTCTGGTGATTAGCTGCTAATTGGGCCCTCCGGAAGGGCAGCGCAGAGGGGAAGCGGCGCTTGGCTGGGAGCTGGCGGGGAGTGAGCACTGAGGAGCCGGGGCTGAAATCCCCTGGCTTGAGCTTGGGGTAGTCTCATGGGCCTCACTAAACTGCTTTCATCCCAGTGGCACAAAAGAGGATTAAACACTGTTTAGCTACTTTCACGCCGTGCTTTGTTCAGCACTTGTTTCTTTTCACCAGGTGGTCAGGCAGTTTCTCTCTGTGTTGGAAAAGGAGAATTTTCTGCATTTTCTTTTCCTGTGGGAAATGCTTCTTGGCTGCTTGTTGAGCTGTGCCTGCTCCCACTGCTGCAGCTTTCCTAGGGTACTATTCCAGCGATGGGAGCAGGACCTGGAATGCTGTGCAGGCACCTCTTGCCCTGGGCACCAGGGCAGAGCTCAGGGAGAGCTCTGGGGAGAGGGGAGCTGCCGTGTGAGCAGCAGAGGCAGGACACAAAGGGATTTCTCAGCCTTTTTTCCCTGGAGAAATGGGCGTGAAGCAAAGTCCTGTGAAGCGGTTGAGGCTGTGAGGAGTTGGAAGTCCCAGGCAGATTTTCCATCTCCGGCCCCCTTTCCATGAGGTTAGAGCAAGGATGGGGCACGACACTCTCGTGCAGCAGGGAAAGCAGTTTCTGTAGGATTTCTCCTGGGGCAGAGCAGTGTGATGAGGTGGTGCAGTACACGAGGCTCCCTCCTGCCTCACAGAACCCAGCCTACCCCAGACAGAACTGTATCAAAACCCCTGAAACGCCTCAAGTTGAATTTTTGAAGTTGCCAGAGGTTTTGTCTTACACTCCTTTAGGAATGCTGGTCCAGGCCCTTGCTTCTCCCATTCTTCTACCAAGGTGCAGGGCCTTTATTTAACTTCCAGCCCCAGGTCAGCCATGGGCAGCCTACGCCCATCAGCTCTTGTGCCCGCACTCCCATCAGCCCGAGGTAGTTCTGCCCTGCTGCATGACTCTTTCTCTCCCTGCTGAACTGTGTGCAGGCAGTGGTGGCAACTGCTCTCAGCTCTTGCTTTGCTTGCCTAAATATGAGCCTCTCCAAGAAAATGCTATCTGCAAGATCTGAGTTATGCGAAGAGCGAGTCACTCTTCCTTTCTTTAGGGATATTTTCACACAACAAAGGAACAGTAGTCCCTGACACATTTAGTGCTCAGTGCATGATACCAAAGCCCTACACAGCAGAGAAAAACAACAAAGAAAAGCTAAAATTTGTTCTTTTTGCTCTTGTTTGCTCTTGCTTTCACCTGCAGTGGCAGGGTCAGGCCCTCCCTGGACAGGCTGGCCCCGCGGATTGGGAAATACCAGGGAAGCCTGTCTGGTGGTGTGGCTGCCAGCACTGCACCCCCTCCCCAGCTCCCAAACCTGCCAGTCCCAAGGGTCCCCACTGCTGAAAACAGGATGAGGAGGGCACTGGGGCTGGTTAGGGAGTCATTTCTGTGTCCCCCCACCTGGGATGTGAGGGGGTTGCAGAGGCAGGTCTCCACAAATTTTTCCTTCTCTCCACTGTAATTCTGTGTTATTTCACAGTCCACGTGTCAGGACCCTCCTGAACCCTTCCTGAAACTCGAGATAACCAGAGGGTAGGGGACAGGCCAGCCTGCAGGCTGCAAATAAGAGAAAACTGGGCTGGAAAGCTTGACTTGCTGCCTCAGAGACCTCTCCTGGAGTTTAGTTAAACACAAACTTTTATATGACAACAATCTTTCTTGCTAACAGGCTTGACTTTCATGATGACATGGTTTTGTGAGAGGTGGGAGTTGAGGGGATGGTGTTGAGACAACCATTTCCCCTGCCATTTGCCTTCACCAATTTCTGTTTGCTGGCAGAGGGACAGCATGTGAGCAGATGTGCATTGTTACCGCGGGGCTGCCAGGTATCACACTGAGAATTAGAAGAATCACTGAGATTAGAAAAGGCCTCTAAGATCATGGAGTCAAACCATTAAGCCAGCACCCCTTTCAGCTCCTGTTTGTCCACAGGGAGCTGCCAAGGTGCCTCCCCTGTCTATTTTCCTCTTCCTTTTTTTCTTGCAAGACGGGGGGGCTGTGGCTCTGTACCCGGCTGCGATGAGCACAGAGTGGGAATCCCGGCCAGTCCCCAAGTCCCGCTTCCCTTTCCCTGCCCCTGCCTGCTAGCTAAGCTTCTTAATGAAATCTCCTGGGTTTTGAGTTCTCTTGAGCACCAGGATTGTTGTTTCCCATACACGCCCACCGAGCTGAGCCCAAAGCCAGCAGCATCACACAGGCAGGGAAAGGGCCTGTGCAGGGGAGCCACAATTAGTGCCTGCCCTGACCCTGCATGCCCTCTGAGCCCACCACAGCCAAGATGCTGCTCTCTGGTGGGTCTGCCTCTTTCCTGAGCTGTGTCCCTGCCTTTCAGCAGGCCTTGAGCAGCTCCAGTGGCACATGATGTGTCAGTGGCACGTGACGTGCATGGACCACCTTGTGGGGCTGTCTCCTGTGCTCTGTGGGGTAAAGGCCATTACTGTATTCAACATTAACCTGGGGTAATCAAAAGCTTTTTCCGTCTCCCTGCCTGTTTCGTGACAGGGCTGGAACAGGAGGGCAGCCCTGGCTGCTGCTGTGAGGTTCATGCTTTGCTGCACTACCTGCTCTTCCTTTGCACGTCTGCTGCTCTCCGGCGAGCAGATGACTGAGCAAGCCCACAGGCTGGGCACGAGTGTCAGTCTCCATGTGCTCCTCAGAGCCTTGGTATTGTCATCCATGGGTCTGTCAGCTTACTCAGTCACAACAATCAATATGAAAGGAGCCACCAACCTGATTAAAAGTTGTAATGTCTTCACAGCAGAGTGTTCTTCTGTATTTCCATACAGCTATTGACAACTTCCTTCTCCATTCTTTGTATATATTGCATTATTCATGTAATCACATCACTCCAGAAGATGAAATGTGAGGAATTTTTTTTTCCCGGCATCCTGTCTATGATCTTCCCATCTGCACAGCCCCCATCCCTCCCAGGCTGTCCCAGCCAGGAGGAACCTGCCTGGTGACTGGCTGGAGGCAGCCTGACCTCAGTCACCTCATGGGGTTTATTTTTCTGTCTGCCACTTGAATCTGCCAGGTGCCTTCTTCATCCCCTACCTCATCTTCCTCTTCACCTGTGGGATCCCCCTGTTCTTCCTGGAGACGGCGCTGGGGCAGTACACCAGCCAGGGAGGGGTGACGGCCTGGCGCAGGATCTGCCCCCTCTTTGAAGGTGAGTGGGGGGAGCTGGGAGGGCGTGGTGAGGTCGGGAGACCCTGGGGCCCCGGGGGGGCGAGCAGAGATGTGTCTCCCCACAGCCTGGGTTGCTATGCCCCTCCACACATCCCCCGCCCACCTGCCCGAGAGCCACTGGTCCCCCTTCCCAAAATTGTGTGGGAAAAATTGATCACCTTTTCCACCAAACAGTTCTCATTGTTACATTGCATCCCAGTTTCCTTCTTCATGGCCACAGCTCTGGCCAGGAGCTTTGTGCCCAATCAAGGTTGTCCTCTACAAGGTAAATGGAGAAAATGCTTCTGGTGGTTATGAGGAACCTAAAGCACGCTGCCAGTTTAAGTCAATGCTCTGCCATCTTTGTGAGCTTGCAGGTGGCTTGAAACCTTACTGGTGAAAGGTGTCAGCTCTCTTAATGAATTGTTAGTAGTCAGATCCTCCGTTTCTAGCACTGTTTCATCACAGTTACCTAGCCTCAAGCCACTTTCCATGACTCCTCTGAAAGTCACAGTTGCCTCCTCCTCACGTGCCAGAACCTTCAGATGCTTCTCCAACACCTCCCAGAGAAGGTGTGCAGTGTTAATAAAAGAGCTTCCCAAATAAAAGTGAAAAGGGAAAGTGAAAAATATAAAAAGGTTCATTTTGTTAGAAGAGATGTGACTCAGCAGGTGCAGCACCATTGTACGTCTCTGCCCTTTGGGTGGTTTTCCAACCATAACTTGCCCATGCCCTGTCCAGGGCCCCTCCCTCTGGCACCCTTGCCCCAGGGAAGGCTGTGGCAGGGCAGCAGGAAGAGGGGTGCCTGGGGCTGGATGCCCACTGCTGTGGCACGGTGGCCTTTGGGGAGGGGACGGTGGCTCTGGTGGCCGCCCCACTGACACTCATCCGGCAGCGCACCCCACAGGCAGAGCAGCAGCTCCCAAAGGGAATCCTGCTCCTGGCCCCTGGCACAGGGGTCACCTGCCCTCGGGGCTCGCTTTCTGCAGGAATTGGCTACGCCTCACAGGTCATCGTCATACTGCTGAACTTCTACTACATCATTGTCCTGGCCTGGGCCTTGTTTTATCTCTTCAGTTCCTTCACCATCGACCTCCCCTGGGGCAGCTGCGACCACGAGTGGAACACAGGTGGGTGTGGAGCCCTCTCCCTGTCCTCCAGCAGACCTGGCTGAGGGAAACCTGCTGCTGCCCAGGGCCTGGCCTCAGGAGAGTGCCTTGCTCCTGTGTGGGTGGGACACATGGGGTTTGGGGTGCTGGGTCACTGCAGGACTGCTGGCATTTCTGTGGGACATCTGGGTTGATCTGGGTCTTTGCTAGAGAGCACCAGTGCTGGACAGTGGTGACCTCCCTGGTGCCTCCTGCTCTGGGCTCCAGCTACCATGGGCACCTTCCTTCTTGGCATCTTTCGGCCATCCTGTTCTGGGTGTTAGCCACAGACCCAGTGCTGATCAGGACTGTGCCCACTGGAAGGGAAAATCAAATGCTGTCATCCTAAGTGTCCTAGATTTCTTGCCAGCCTTTCCATGGAAGGGACTTTTTTTGGTGCATCCTTGGGACTACGCAAAATTTGTCCCCGAGTCAATGTCAGTGAGTGTCAACAGTGTGGATGGACAGGGAGGGATTTCTCAGATCCTCTGGTACTCCGGGCACTGCTGCTTACACTCCTCCTCTCCCCGGGCCCTTCCTGCAGGGAACTGCATGGAGCTCCAGAAGGCGAACTCCACGTTCAACGTGACCAGCGAGAACGCCACGTCCCCGGTCATCGAGTTCTGGGAGTGAGTAAGGGACAGGCCTGCACACCCCTCTTCTCACAGATACAATTTCCCTGGGCAAGGGACAAACCCTGCAGCAGCACATCCTATTAACCCCTCCACGCCAGAAGAGGACACAAGGGGGGAAGCTGGGCAGGTCAGAGTGAAGGCTCCCAAGGGCAGCCCTGTCAGTCGGGGCTAACATCACTGGGCCCATGGTGCTGCTCTGGAGCTGGGCTGGCATGCCTCAGAGCCACCTGATTTTGTCCCTCTCTGATGCTGTGTTCCTGTCCCTCTGGACCTTTTGGCCTTTTTGGTCTCACTGACCTCTTTGCTTTGAATCCGTGCTGCTGCGTGATACCAGCCTGTTCCCAGGAGGCTCTGGCATGGTGGGTGGTGACTTTTGTACATGAGCTAGTCCTATCCCAAAAATAGAAAAAGAAGTGATGTCTTCACTACAGGGTGACTAATACGCAAGTTATGCTGAGGAGAGAAACTCACCAAAATCCAAACGAAGTGCTAGGGTCAGACAACTTCACACTGAAATTTGGTTCCTCATTTTCATTATCTTTTCCCCTTGTGCTAGTTACCCTGAGGTAGAGAGTATTTATTTCTGGCACGAGGGCATAGGTGTGCTGGCTTAGCATCTCTGATGATCCTCAGCAGGCCCAGCTGAGCACGGAGCCCTGGCTGGATGGCTGTGCAGGTAACCCCTCTGCTGCCACCACGCACTTCCCTTGTGCTTTGCATGGATGCAGGGCTCTGCCCTTGCTGCCCTCGGCAGTGGATGGAGCACACACAGCACCCCAGGGCTTCCTCAGCTCAGCACACGGACACTGCTTCTAGTTTTCAAATTTTGTCTCCTGTGTGCTCCCCCAGCCTGTGCTCGCCCTCTGCCTGCTGCTCACAAGTGATTAGATGGTGGCCTGCCTTAGACTGCTTTTCCTGAGGCTGAACACTGGAAAAGTTGTTGTTTCTATCACTGCTGTGACCATCCCTGTGTTACTGGGGAATAAGAGGCATGGGATTGGAAATTTCCACTGTCCGTTTCTTCTGACGCAGCACCTGTCCCTGCCCTGCCTGGGCAGGGAGGTAGGAGGCCAGCACTTCTTGGAGGAGCTCTGACCTGCCAGTGGGCTGATGGCATGCTCCAGAGGTCTCTCCTGGCTGCAGTACAGCACCCAGTTAGTTCCAGTCCACGGGCACCCCCCTTTCCACTGGTTAGAGTCCACATCCCTAGACGCAGGCAAAGAGCAACGTGACGCAGCGTGTCTGAGAGAGCAGTGTGATTTTTCCCACCCTCTTCTCACCCCCTCCATCCACTGCAAGGCTGTGGGGCAGGGAGGGCAGCAGTGTGTCTCAGACTGGGGTTCCCCAGCAGCACCTTTATTTTGGGATAATTGCTGTCTTTTGCAGCAGGGTGCACATTGCTGCTGGGCTCCAGCGTTGTGCAAGTCCCTCTCTACCTGTCTCAGGCTTGGGTTTTTGGGACTGCACCCTGGGGTTTCACAGTCAGGTCCATCTGTGTGGTGTAGGAGATGGAGGAGGATGTGTCCTTCCTTTTGGAAGTGATGAGGAAGATTTGACATACATGTGACATGGAAAGGCTGCTATCATTTGAGCTCATTTGTGCCAAGGTCCACATAGTGCAGGATTTTATCTCTACACTGGGTGCAAGAGGATGCTCTAGGTGGCCTCTTCTGACTGTGCAGTGGGGATTATGGTGGTTTTGGTTGGGTCTTAGTCACAGAATGGGATGCCCTGCGCTGCTCTGTGTCCTGAGGTGAATTATGTGGCTGTCTCAGAAGAGAGGTGTGCTATGGAGCAGGGGTTGGACAGCACTGCTTCTTGGGTGGTCCTGATGGATTCTGCGTGGGAAGTGCAGTGTATCCCTCACTCTGAGGACTGGAGCACGTCAGAAACGTAGGTGAACTTTGCGTGTCTGCATGGCCTGCCAGGCTGGCAGTACTTTTCAGAGGGGAGCACCGCTTAATTCCTCCGAGGCTTTCAGTTCAGACCTGGCCCTGGTTAGTAAGACAGCTTTTCTCCCCAAAGCCATCAGGCACTGAGGAGGTGAGAACCAGCATGGTGTTGGGAACATTAGTGGCCAGCACCAGTGACCCTCGTGTGTTCCTTTGCTTCCCCCCAACGCAGGAGGCGAGTGCTAAAGATTTCTGACGGCATCCAGCACCTGGGTGGTCTCCGCTGGGAGCTGGCTCTGTGTCTCCTGCTGGCTTGGATCATCTGTTACTTCTGCATCTGGAAAGGGGTCAAGTCCACGGGCAAGGTGAGTCCTTGGTTCAGGTCAAGCCTCTTCCCTGGAGCACTGGTTCTACCCACCCTTAACAGGTTCAGAGAGCTCCTCGAGGTCCCCTAGGAACCACTGTCTGCATAAGCTGGCAGGAGCCTGGAGGGCTCAGTGTGCAGCAGGAGTGTGAGCCAGGCTCTGTGGTTTTGGGTAGGAGAGGATGGGAGCACTGAGGCCTCTCAGAGCATTAACTTCCAAGGTGTGTATCCCCATCTAGTCCCTCTCCATCCACTGGCCCAGGAGACCCTGCAGTCTTCTTCTGTATGGGGCAGCTGTGTGTTCCCTTCCTTCCCACCACAGCGTGAGCAAGCAGCATGTTTTTGCCTCTGCTGGCAAGTGCAGCTGGAAAATCTTCAAATTCATTAGATATAAACAAAGGTAACCGTGATGGCCTCAAAGCCCTCTCTGCCTCAGCACCACGGGAGTTGTCTTTTTATTCTTTTTGTTTGTCCCAACTCTTCCTACAGTTGCTCATGTTCTCCAGCAATACAGGTCTCCTTTTTTTTTTCCTCACACTAGTCACCACAGAGTGACTAGTTGACTGTTTTTGGGAAGGACTGGTGTGGCTGCCCAGCTCCATTCCATGCTCTGTCTGTTACAGAGCGTGCCACTCATTTACACTGACCCCATTACTTAGTTTCTGCTACCGCCTCCTGACCCCATTCCCAGCCAGCTTTGTCTGGAGCCAGCAAGAACAGATGGGAATGAAAATGTTTGGTGTGTTTCCTAAACGGTGTCTTCTCTGCACGTCCTGAACCAGCCATCATGTGTGATGGGGTGGAAATTTCAACTGCACCCGTTTCCATCAAGTTGATGGCACGGATGTTAACAGTTTCTCTTGCTTCCAGAATGGTCTGGGATGATGCAGCATGACAGGGAAATCAAGCAGCTTGCAGAGATGATATTTTCTGGTTTCCATGGAGTGAAATCGGAAGAAAAGAGCAACTGCTTGCTGTGGTGGCCTGGTAAAAGAAAGCAGAGGCAGTCTAATAACAGCAAATATGATACTAAGATACAGCAAATGTAGTGTGGGAAGTCCTGAGAACAAATTCCATCTATTTTAGATACAAGTTCTAGGTCAAACGCAAGTCAGACCCATTCTGACTCTATTTAGCAAAAAGTACTTGCGATGGTGAGACCTTGAAAACAGAAACCTACTTTCGGTGAAGCAACAGTGTCCATAGGTTTATCAACCCTCCACATATTTCATAATCTGCCTAAATTGACGGCTGTGGGAATACAACCCCACTGGGAAAGAGATATTCCTTAATTCTGAGGATTTGCCTGTGGAGGGTCAAACACGCTGAGCTGAAATCCCCCTACTCAGATCAGCAGTGGTTCTCACCCTCCAGCACAGGGACAGCCCGGCCCCCAGGAGCGCTCCCACAGGCAGGAGGTTGTCACAGATGGAACCACTTTGCCGAGGCATGTGGATCAGATTCAAATAAAACTCTGGATGTTGTTGACCAGCATGTGACAGAACGATCACACTGATCCCGGCAAGGTTCCTAGTGATGTAGTTAGTGCTAACAATGCCCA
Source organism: Oreocharis arfaki (assembly GCA_013398015.1). NCBI lineage: Eukaryota > Metazoa > Chordata > Aves > Passeriformes > Paramythiidae > Oreocharis > Oreocharis arfaki. The sequence goes on from VZRR01000305.1 coordinate 72,326, forward strand.
AAAAATAAAAAGATTGGGTCTGGGCCAAGCACTGAGTAATATCTCATTGGATCCAGATGTTCCTGTTGTTAGATAGAAGTTTGGCAATCTTAATCCAGCAAAATCTTCTCCGAATTCAGGCCTCGGGTCTCACTGGAGGTGTGAGTGACTGTGGAGTGAAAAGCTTAACACACTGATTCACACGGGCTGTAAAGCACAGAGGATGTTACCAGAATGGGAATCCAAATCATACACCAGACAATCACCAGTTTGTATCCTGAGCTTCTAAAACTGATGTTGTTTAGAGATCAAGCCAAGAACGTGCAGCCTGGCATCCTGGAAGAATGAGCACTAAGGTTGTTTTTATGATTTTTGTTTTTAATCTTGCTTTCATGGGCTGAGAAAGCTTGGACTTGCATCCCGTTATTTCCTGAAGGAAGACTTTGGTTGTGTGGTGTGATGCTGGTTAAACTTGCAGGACCTGCAGATTCGATTTACTGTCACTGTACAGCTCTAAATCAGAGGCTCCCTGAAAATTTCAGACTATGGGGAATGATGGCATTTACTTGTGCTGAAGGATCCTGTCCTTGGTTTCTACAGAGTTCAGGATGCAGATTCAGAGGGACAGGGATGCATCTGCTCACACAGACATCTCAGGCAACCCAGAGCCTCAGCAAGGAGGTATTTTTCACTGACCTCTGTGTCAGTGTTATCCAAGACTGCTGAGAGATAACGAGCAGGGCACACGGAATGCATAGAAAACCTGGAGCTGCAGACAGAGATGATAGTCTAGTATTGGGTTTTTCCAAGGATGGGATACGTCTCAAATCCTGTCCTACAACACAAAACTGAATCACTGGAGAGCGTGTGTCCTGACAGCGTCACGTGCTTTGGACATAGCTTTATTCAGATAGAGTCTATCAGAGTGGATCCGGAAAACAAAATCTCCTTTTGAATCACTACTCAGATCATAAAGATTACCCAGGGGCAGAGCAGAGGTGGTCGTACTGTCCAGGGAAATCATGTGCTTGTTCTCCTTAGGACGTCCTCTAACGCAGAAACTGCCGAAGATGTGTCGCCGCCTGTGACTCCCGCTAAGGGATGGGGGCTTTACGTGGATTTTAAAGCAGCTTATTCTGGATGGATGGGCAGGTGTGAGAAATGCATCACTTCACATCATTACATTTTGCACTTCCTCCAGAGATGAGCTCTCCAGTGCACAACTGCCAGAGCTGAGAAAAGAGCTGTAGGGTAGCATTCAGGTGAAGCATGCTGATGCAAGTCCTCGCTCAGCACGTCCACACAGGAAAAACCTGAAGAAGCAACATTTCTTTTTTGGCCTAGCATGATAGTGAACAACCTCTTCTCAAGGTGGTCAATAATTCTTTAAGGTGTGGAAGCAATGCAAAAGGATTAATGACATTATTTGAATTGTTGAGGAGGTTGCATGAGCTCCTGATACCAGTTTGTGTGGGAAACAGACTGCAGTGTGGTGTCATTGTGGCATGCTACAGCAGATAGCCTGAACAGTCCTGAAAGTACCCTGGTAATTCCCAAAGAGAGTGTCACATTTACCAGAGGTGAAGTCCCTGAAAGGATTAGCTGATACTGGTTTCCAGCTTTCCCCCAAGGGATGTAGTTCCTTTGCTAGAGGAAGGGATTTCAACCCTACCTGAGTATGTCTGTAATGCTGATGGGGCTAGTGGCATAAAAAGCCAGAGGATGCGTGTTCAGTGTCCTGTTTGGGTCTGCATGCTTGGTGGCAATTCTGAGACGTGCAGCCCTCTGTGCCTGAAATGCCCATGATGGGTAACTGAGCTGGGCTCACCCAGAGGCAGCGGCCACGAGTCACTGCAGCGGGGAGGGCTGGGCACAGCCCCTCTGCCAGTTCCAGCTCTGAGCTGGGGACCCCCAGCACTGCCCCTGGTGGTCCTTCAGTGGCAACCACATTTCAGGGCATAACTCTTACCTGCACACCCCTTCACCCTCGCCACTAAATGCTGTGGAGAGGAGACCGACTGTGTGTCACTCAGACTCTGTTTGGGGTAGGGATGTGAGGATGGATACTGGGGGTAGCTCCTTCTCTGATGCATGTAGACATTACACCACTGGCTTCAGCAGACCCACTCTGACTCTGGCCTGCTGACAGCCTGGCTCAGGGTCTGGATCACTCCTAGGACTAGAAAGGTTTTCTCTGGCTCCAGACACACAACGGCATGTCTTAAGTTTCCTGAGTGAATTTTAAAATGCATTTCTTTCTACTGCAGGAGACAGCAAGGTGCTCAGCAAAGCAGCCTGACCTGTCCCCTGCCCACCTCTCCCAGCCCGGGGGTCAGTGCTGTGCTACAGGCCAGCGCTGAGTGCTCTGGCCCGTGCTGCTCTCTCACACCTGTCCCTTCCTCCTCCTCCCAGGTGGTGTATTTCACTGCCACGTTCCCATACGTCATGCTGATTGTCCTGCTGATCAGGGGAGTCTCCTTACCCGGGGCATCCCAGGGAATCCTCTTCTACCTTTATCCAGACATCAGTCGCCTTGGGGACCCTCAGGTAAGGTGGAGCAGGGGGAATGAACGGCCAAGCTGTACTTGCATGGATTCCTCTGGCAGCTCTCACTCTCTCCTTTTTGTTTTCCTACTCTCCTTCTTCCAGTTTCTACTTTCTGACCCCTCTTTTCCCCCTGTGTGGCCATAAGGCAGAGCTGTGATACTGGTGTGTTTTCTGATAGTCCCTGCTCTCCCGTCCTCCAGTGCTGTTCCCATATTTTCCTGTCTGAGTTGACTCTGAATTGCTCAAGGGTATGGGCAGTGGGATTTAATCCTCTATCACGAGTGGTACCAGCTGTCCCTCTCCTTTCCTGGGGCAGCTCCCGTGCTGCGGAGCCTGACAGTGCACGGGGTGCACTTTGCACCGTGCCGGCAGCTAGTGGGGATGAGCCCTGCTCCCGGCCTGTTGGCTCCATCCTCCTTGGGAAGCGTGCCAGGTGCATGGATGGTGGGAGCCATGGCATGCTGCAGCAGCAGTCGCTGGGGCATGGCTGCCTTCCTCTCCTTCCCATCCCTGGTGAGAAATTCCTGCCTCTTTGACAGGAGGGTCAGCGCCCAACTGCTGCTTTTAATCTCTTTGGGACAAGTTCTTCCACGTTAAATCCTGGCTCCAGCTGAGCTGCTGTACCAGCCTTTGTGTGAAGGTGTTTCCAAAGGAGATTAAAGGGTGCCTGCCTGGAAAATAGGCCAGCAAAACCCTTGGTAACCCCATTAACTCCTCCTGGTCTAGCACCAGTGCTGCCTTGGTTATTAATTTTGCGAATGGGAACATAAGCACTGGTGGATGTATGGCAGGAGCGGGGTGGGACAGCTGCTCCCTCAGCATGGAGGTGCAGAAAAGCGCAGAAGGGCGTGAGGACAGGTCTGTGTTTGCTGTGTTTGTGTCTCCGTTTCTGCTGATGAGGTGCAAGAGGCTTCTGAAATGAAATAATATTTTTGAATGGTGCTCCTTCCCTTCTGAGAAGTCCTGTTGTTACTGTGGCTGTGTTGCCCAGGGGACTGAACTAAGCCACCTCAGGCGTGGCATGGTCGGTTCTAGCTGTGTCCTCATTAGGTCTGCCCTGGCAAACTCTTTCAATTGCAGCCTGTGCTTTAGAAGCACAGCTTCCTTCCAGCCTGGAAAACGCTGGCGGAGAGGCAGAGTAACCCTTTAGACTAAGAGGATGGCTCTGAACCAGGGCAGGAAAACTCTGCTGAACCAAGGGAAATAAACTTGCTTCTCCCTCCCCAACTCCATCATTCCTCAACGAATGCTTCACTTCTGAGGGAGAAAAGCAGGATTTGGCAGCAGCAGCAGTTGCCTTCCTGTAGCATGTTTTAACCATCCTGCTGAACCATGCTGCAGGGCTTGGTGCTTCTCTTGTGTCTTCCCATCAGAGAGAGAAGGGTTAGTGCCCCAAGCCCCCCATGTGTGTGGCTGTGCCCCCCTGTCTCTGTGCAGGGACTGTGGTGTGAGTCCTGCCAGCCCATGGAGACCAGGTCGATTATAATTGATTTGTGCTCAAAGGACAGTGAGCTGTAATTGTTTACCAGCAATCCTGCACTGCCTGGAAAAACGGGAGATCCTTTAGTGCTTGGGAAGGGACTCTGGAAATTAAAAAAAAAAAAAAATTAAAAAACCCCTCTCCAATCTGAGCCTTATGAGAAGGCATCTCAAGAGGAGGTTTAAACAAAGAGCAAACAATATACAAGAGGACAAAATCAAAGCTCCTCTGAAGTATATGAAAAACTAGGTGAAAAGAGGGGATGAATTATTTATCAGATTCTACCAGGGGAGCAGCAACAGCTGAGATGTGATTAAGTGTCAGAATATCAGGCTGGTGTGTGGAAATCATTGCTTTTCACCTGCCAAGTGACCTTGGACAGAACTGGGAAATCCTGTCTATGAGAGCTCAGTCAAGCTGATTGATGATGGTCTCTTCTGGCTGTGAAGTCTACAGTGCCCTAAATCTCCCTGCACTTTCATTTCCTCAATCTGTGAAATGTCTGTAATTAAAATGGTAAATAAATTGCACTTGTTAGGTAGATCAGACCATATAGAGAACTGCCAAATCAAGCTGTCGAATAATGAAGACCAGTTATGCTCAAATATGAGCAGATAACAGCAAAACCACAAAAGAGATCATTTATGTTGAACTGCATGTCCCCAAACCAAAAAAAAAAAAAAGATCCCATAGCTCATTTTTTTAATATGTAAAATATTTAATATTACGATGTTAGCGTGTCAGCCATAATTAGGCCCAAAGTCTTTTCCCACTCCTTGACCGCATTACCATGCTCCAGAATCATCCTGTGTATTTCACAGCGTGGACCAACAAAGGGTCTTAGGGTCATCCTTCATTTCTACTTTTGATCACTCCACCCTTTGCATTTATCAGTTTTATCAATTGTTTTATTCAGTAGGAAATACTGGAAATTTATGAACGTGATTAAGGAGAGGGATGTATAGTGGGATCCACTAGTGAGAAGATGAAATGAGAGGAATTTAGAGTAAAATACGATTTAAGTGTGTAAAACTTGTCATGGAAAGAACTTTTCTCGGGTGCTGTCAGCTCTCTGTTGATTAAAGCTTTCATATCACTGCCAGTCACTGTTTAGACAGACAGATATAAAGAGAAGACTGATGGGCTTGATGCAGAAAGTGATGGCTTGTGTGTTTGGGTTTGCTTTAAAGAGAAGAAATGTAATGGTCTCCTTTCACTCTTGTGTCAAGTCTCTTAGCTAAATCTCATTAGATTTAATGAGTGAGAATGGAGAAGGAGTTGTGCTCAGAGGCTGCTGAGTTTATCTGTCTCTGGAAAACCAGCAAATGTTTCTCAAAGCCTCCCACTCTTACTTTCCTCTTGAAATTTCCAGAAAACCCCCACCTTGCTGCGTTTGCTTGTACTTCCTCCAGTCTTCATATAAAGAAAGAAGCTTCTGTGACAAGCTGCTTTCCACCCATCCCAGGTGTGCTGAAGGCCCCTGAAGTTGGGGGCTGTATCCCAGTCCTGGGGCCAGGGAAGCACCGGAGGTGCCAATGGCCAGCAGAGTTGTGCATTACTTTTTGAATATCCTTCCCTACGTCCCCCTCACTTTCTTTCACCCATTTCCCTGAAGGTTGTGTTTTAGAGCAGGGTTTCCCCCTGCAGATTCCCCACACGGATCTTGCTTCCCAACAGATAGGATAGGAAGGGAAGGCAAGAGAAGATGCCTCCGGTTTTTTGGGGGGCTCTGTCCACTCTGCCTATGGCTGCAGAGGGAGAATGCTGAGGTCATGGCTGGGACCAGGGCAGCTCTTGCATTCCGTGCTGAGCTGAGGATCAGCCCCTGCAGCCACCGCGGGGAGGATGAGAGCAGTGCGCATTTGCAGGGCTGGGACCTGCTGGGTTAACCGTGGGCCCCTGTAGCCACGCTGGGAAGGGGTCAGAGCCCCAAATTCGGGCCCTTCCTGCTGCTGCTCTGCGGTCAGCAATCGCTGCTGCTTCCCTGCGAGAGGCGAGGGCGACCCCAGGCCTGCTAAATATTATTTGTTCCCCTTGTTTATTGTCTTCCCAGCGGGCCTCCGCCTTGACGCGGTGCGCGGGGCCGGTGCTGCTGCCGGCACCCCGCTTTCCCTGCCGGAGGCGCTGTGTTTGTGCGTGTGGGGACACGTGTGGGGCAGGGCTGGCCCTGGCAGCCGTGCCTGGCCCCAGCAGCACCCCCCGGTGTCCTGAAGGGGCTGCGAGCCCGGGCACTGCTCCCGCTCCGCCCGGGGGGCCGAGGGCAGGTGCCGGGCTGCAGGCGGGGCGAGCTCGATGCTCCCACAGCGGGCCAGAGCGGCTCGGGGCTGCGCTCCTCCCCTGCCGGAGCGCTGCGTCCCCGTGGCGTGAGCCACAGCTGTATTTACCTTAGACGGCTTCCTCCGCCTCCTTGGGCCATGCCTGTCCCCTGCCCTGCTGCCGTGGGACCCGGCCGTGCAGCCCTGCTGAGGCTGATCTCAGCGCTGACATAGCAGGAAGGAATAAAGCTGTCTGTCTGTCTGTCTGTCTGTCCGCAAGCAGCAGGGCGGGGAGGACCATAGGGTCCGGATTCCCAGGCAGCAGGGAACCTCCCTCGGAGCATCACTCGCCCCTTTGCACCTCCCCGGGCAGGCAGCTGCGTTGCTTGGGACGAAGCAGGGACCTGTTTGTTTTCCTGTGGTGTTTAAAGGAACCCCAGCGGTGGGAGGGCCCTCCTGGGTGCAAAATGTCCCTGCAGGTCCCCCGGTGTCCTGAGGTGGGGGGTGACACGAGGGCAGTGTTCTCAGGCAGGGCGTTGTGGGGGCCTTGAGTGCTGGCACAGGGAGATTAACTGGGGAGCAAAGCCCCTGCTCCTCACTCCCGAGGAGTATTTTCCAAGCGGATGGGGCTCAGGATTGGGAACATGATGCTTGGCTGGTTGTTGGCTGGGCAGGAGGAACAGGAACACTTTACAGAAGTGTCAGTGACCCATTCCTTGTCTCCTCTCTGCTGGGATAAGTGGGGATGGGGAAGCACTGCCCTGGGCTGTGCAGCAGGGCCTCAGCTCTGTGCTGGTGCAGCACTGTGGGTCGTGGGCTGCATCTTTGGGCTGGGACCTGTGGGCCAGTCCTGAGTGAAGGGGAACGTCAGTCACCTGGAAATCATGCCCTGGGAGTCTTGCAGTGAAACCTTAGGAGTCACCATCTCCCCCTCCAAAGCAGGGATGTGTTTGTGTGGTGCAGGAGGTGGCAGGTGGGTAGTGCCAGCACCACAGGCTGACTCGTGAGCCATGATGTCGTGAGCAAAAGAAACGCTGCTTAAACTGTAGCTCAGGGCTTGGCTGGTTTTTGCTCTCTGCTATGCATTACACCAAGCGTGACCCTCCACACAGCATGTCCCCACTCCGTGCTGTGTCATCTCTGCTTGCTGATGGGGACAGTTCGGTGCTTCTCAGCATGCCACCTATATTTGATGTATGGCATCCACCAGGGTTCAATAACATTTGCTCGAAAGTGGTCTTTCTGTTATTTGTAAGTGCTTTGAGAACTTCCTAAGGAAGGATCAGTTTCAGTACTGGGAGCTATTAAATTCCAGTACATGTAATAAAGTGAATATTGCTGAGAAAATTAAGGGACAAAGGAATGGCCATAAGCATCTGGGATAACTGCAGCTCAGGTGTAAAGGCTTTGACTAAAAACAGAGAGTAGGAGGCTCTGGCAAAGTGGAGCAAACATCATGTTCAGAGAAATTGAATTATGAATTAAATAAACTGGATGGCTTAGAAAAATGCAGACAACAATTAAATCAAAATACCCATGCTGCCAATATGCCAGCAAAATCTGAACAGGATAAACTTTACCGGTCTCTTTGGGAGCAGTGGCCAGAGAACAGCAGGATGCTTTTATCTGCAGTGGAAAGAGAGCCCTGCCTGACCCTGTGAGGCCCTTTAGTCAGAATGGTCTGGAAACAGCTGAAAAACACATTTCTCTGAGTCACTACAGGGAGTGAAATGAGCAGAGGCAGCATGTTGGGGAGGAAAGGTTTGGGCTGCTGTTTGCTGAAGTGAGTGGTCCGTGTAGCCCCCACGAGCCCTGTGGGGCTGGATGGGCAGTGGTGTTGCTGGTGAGAGGCTGGAGGAGGCTGGAGCCCTTCCGATCCCAGTGACCCCACAGTCCTGGGACTTGCTGCTGCTGCTTGACTCCATCACCAGCAGGTCAGGAGCACACATGGCATCAGTCCTGTGGCAGTCCTTTGACCCCTAAGCAATTTGGGAATTGCAGGGCGACTGGGAAGGTTGTAGCTGTCTCTTGTCTTTGGCCTAAGAGCTGCAGTAACCTTTTAATGCGTGAAATAATGTGCAGGCAGCCCGAGCTGGTGTTCACAGTCACGCTGAGTAGGATCATAAGCTCTGCAAGTCAGGCTTAGCTTTACTTACAGTTTCAGCCACAGGCTGCCTTGCTTCAAACAGGAGCATAGGCTAAGGCAGGTCCTGTGTCCCCTAAAGATATCCCTTTGGGGCTGGACTGCCACACAGCCAGGTGTGCACCCCACAGGTGTGAGACTGGGCAGAGCAGGCAGTGAAGTGAGGAGCCCACAGACCCCACACTGGTCTCTGCTACACAGTCAGGGTTATCCCTGGATTTTAGAGATGAGCCACGTCATAAGCCACAGAGCTAATGAAGCTTAGCCTCTTGATATTTGGCTTCCACTGTGGCTGGTACAGCACCAGTTCCTTTCCTGCCTGAGGGGTATTTCTCCTTTGCTTGTGTGATTTATGTGATATACAACATTGGTTGACTCTTCCCTGTAGCTTTCTGCTCAGTGGGGACCCTGAGTTCCTGTCTTTTTCCCATTCCCTGACTGTTGTGCAGTTCATAGGTAGTTGATATCCTTGAGGTTTCTGACAACTGTTAAATCTGGTTGAAAAGCATCAACTGAGTCTAATGTTATGACAAGCGTGGGGTAGGCAGTTTAATGGCAAAAGTCTTGTTATCTTGACAAATTAAACTACAAGAGCTACAAACCCCATGAGAGGGTGTCTTTCAAGCTCAAATTTGATGGAAAACAAGAGCTCTAGCAATGAACAGCAAAATAAAAAGCAAACCTAACAAAGCATTTGATCCCAGTCTGTGCAAAGATGTTTAAATTATTGATGCAAAGGTATCTGCTGGTCCAGCTCACCTCAGTGCCTTGCTGTGCCTAAAATGTAGCTACAAAATGAAAGCTGTGCCCTTACTGCCCACGAGCACACTAATGCTTTAGGAATCGATTTTAAAAAGAGCTTTGATCTTTTTCTAATATTTTTGAACTGAAAAAATTAATACCTTGCTCTCTAAACCCATCTTCCCATTCATCTCCAAGAAGAGTAAAATACACTGAGGTCAATTACTTTTTTGACTTCCCAGTGCCTTGAATTAGTTGTTCCAGTCCCACCTCATCACCTATCCCTTCCCATTCTACAAATCAGAGATTTGACCTCGCTCCCTGTTTGATCTGAAACCCAGAGTCCAGGGTTTCCATGGACTTAAGTAAGGTTGTGGGGTTGCATGTTAGACAAGTGGCTTGCAGAACAGTTAGGGAGAGCAGTTTCACCAAACCTAGCCCTGGCAGCACTTCGCCTTCTCTCCCTGCTGGGGTTGGCAGCGCTGGGTGGGGAGAGGATTTATTCTATGCATCTGTGCCTTGAGCTAAATCCAGAATTTTTTCCGGAAAAATGGCAGCTAATGGGATTGAAACATGCCTTCATAAGGCCCATCAGCCCAGCAAGGAGAAGAGGTAAATATAAAACAAAAACCTCTCACCACATGATTGAACTTTGGCCAGTACGAAAGAGGAAAGGCAGAACCATGCATTGGTGAGGGTGGCCTGAGCAACAGGGGTGGTTGGGCAGGTGCTGCCCAGCTGACCATTGCCTCAGGACACGAGGTCTTGGCTGACAGCTACGGGTGTGATGTATGTACCTATGCTCCACTGCAGTGCTTTCCATTGGCTCCTGCTCTTCTCGGAGGGGCTCTGGTATTTGTCTGAGGGCTTACTGGCACTGCTTCACTGGGAGAGGAGAGCGTAGTCAAATGGAGACTTTTCTCATAAAGCTGTCCCAGTAATACTTTTCTTCTGCTTTTCTTTTGTCTTGAGAATGTGGCTACCCTTCAGCATTGGTTGAATGATTGTCTTGCCTCCGTTTTATAAAACCCCTAGGAAGAAAGATATTAGAGAAGAGAGGTTTATTTAATAATCTTTGTCATTGCTTCATTCCTCACCGTTGATTCCTGCTTTTGCTGTTGTCTGCAGAAGGCAGTGACAGTGGCTGAATTGGTGACTGCACATGGCTAGGCTTTCAGATGAAATTTGGCATTGACAAATGTCAGCCTTAGAGCCCTGGGATGTGTTATTGACAGTGAGAGCAGAGTGCCTCATGGGAATAACAGTGTTCTTGTATGTTCTTTTAGGAGCTGTCTTTTGCTATCAACTCTGTTTATTTCTAATACTCCTACCCAGCTGAGTTTCTTTTAAGTTTTGGAGCCTTTACGTTAGGTCTTGGAGGGAAGGGCCACCACCACAAGCTGTATGTACCTATGCTGGCCAGTGGGAGACTAGGCTTGCCCAAATCAAGTACCCTTCCTCTGGTGGCAGAGGGCTCCTTCAGCCCTCATGGAAAGTGTTCCTCTGGTCTCCTGCTGCTGGAAGGCTCTGGAGTGTCACAGGGTGCTGCAGATTTGTCAAAGAAAGAAAGAGGTGGTGATGAAGAGCTACATGTGATTTGGGTGGATGAGGCTCCTGATGTACCCCTTCCCTTTGGCACTCCTAGCCCCGCTGGGTGCCTCACTGAGCACTGCAGTTCCTGGCACTGTGCAACCTGCCTCTAGAAAAGGCTGGTTTCAATGCAGAGTACTGCTGGCCTTCTGATCCCTGGCCTTTCTGGTGCTTACAGCAGCCTCCAGGCTCTGCCTCTTCCCATCTGTGCAGTGTCTGTGCTGGCCTTGTACTTCTCACCTGTGTTTGCATCTCCCTTGCAGGTCTGGATGGATGCAGGCACTCAAATCTTCTTTTCGTATGCAATTTGTCTGGGATGCCTGACGGCTCTGGGCAGCTATAACAAATACCATAACAACTGCTACAGGTAACTGCTGCCTCGAGCCCTCCCCTCCCTCAACACCAGTGATCTGCTGGAGGCTGCTGGCCTGTGGAAGTGTCATGATTTCTGTTTCCACTCAAAGCGTAGGAAAACTCTTTCCAGGTGTTTTCTCCCCAAATCCAGTTCTCTTTGCTTTATACCCAAGGGAAGTTTCTGTCTGTCCCCTCTTCCACACTCTGCAAAGTTAGATCCTCTTCACTGTCTTTGTGACCCCAGCCCACGCTACAACCTCCCCTGTTACATGGGTGCATGAGTAGCCCCAGGGGAAGCAGAACTGTGATGTCTAATGGCTCTCGGCTGGAGTCCTTTCACCTTGTGGTTTATCCTTCTGTGGTTCCTTTGGAGCCAGTGACTGGCACGGCTGTCAGTGCTCTAGGTTCCTGTGTGCTGTCTATGGTTACAAATGAGCCTGCAGATGTGACCTCTGTCTGTTGCATGCTGGACTGCAGGAACAGAAATGGACCAGGTTGCCAGATAGAATCAGGCTGCTGAGTTGAAGTGGTCAGATGAAAATAAACTAGTTTTGCTGTAGGTGTATCCATCCCCAGGGTTAAAAGGCTTGTGTGAGAGGAAGAGGCCACCTCTCTTCCCACACTTTCTCTGCTGATTGGGTTGCTCCTGGCATTGACTTCTCCCCCCATCTTTTAAATTCAAAATTGTGGTTGTTGCCATCAAAGGTCCAGGCACACCACTGGTGTAATGATCCTTGCTTGGCATCTTTCTTCACTTTAGGAGTTGGTTCCTGCTGCAGGACTGCTTCTCCAACAGCAGCTGGGCTGTGATTCCTGTTTGTTTTCATGTCCCTTCTCCCACACTCAGTTTTGAGAGGAAAAGCTGTAGGAAAAGAAGAGATAATAGATCTGTCTCTGGCCTTCAACATGTCCTTGGACATTAGCCCTTTGCATCCCCAGTCTAATATGTAACATGGAGATGATGACAGGGGCTGCTCAGCAGCAGGGCTGTAAAGAGCTTCTGTAACTGCAGCTGGGAGTTGCTGTGGAAAGGGGAGAGGTGTCTGTCTGCACACTGTGCTGTGCTTTTACCCTTTATGCTGTTCAGCTTTTCTAGGAATGCTGCTCTCAGTTTTGGTGCCAAACCTTCGACTAGCCTGTTCCCAGGCATGGACCCAGTTTTAATGAGTCACTCCTGTGCTCTACGGGCTTAGTTTGGATAAGAAGAAAGAACCAGGATTTAACAGGGGAGAGGGACATCAGCATGGTGCCCCCTTTTGTTCTACCAAGCCAGGTGTAACCTTTGGTGACCTGGGAAAGGATGTGGGCAGTAGGAACCATTGCTCATATGGCACTGGTCCAAGATGGCATCAAACAGCATTGACCATTTCTTGTTTCCTGTCACAGCAAGGGAATTCTTCAGGCTCCCTTTCAGGTGTAAATCTGCAGAGATTTCTTTGATCTGGCCATTCCCTCATTTTACTCTCTACCATGACACCCCTTCCCACCTTCCAGATAATGGGAGAGCACCTTCCAGCCCATGCCTTTCCAAGGAGGGTTTGACCTGTCATTGATACATCCAGGGGAAAGAGGGACAAACACCAGGAAGGACGAGGAGCTATTTGAAATGTGAGAATTTGTATCAAATTACTGAGAATATAATTTTAGTGAAGAGCAGGCAGTTTATAGCAACTGGAGAAATGAGGGTCTGTCTTGGGCTTCCCATTGGGTAGCTGGGATTGGTGGAGCGTGGCCTTCCTTTCCAGCTGGGACATTCACTGGGCCTTAGAAACCAAAGGCGAAGGCAGAGCAATGGTGCTGGGTAGTCCTTGACAATGCAAAGAGCTGTGCTTTAGAAGGAATAATCTGAATTTGTATGATGCAGGGGCTCTGCATGAATTGTACTTTTTCTCTAGAAAAGGTTGCAGACCAAGAATAGACCTAGTTAACATGCAAGGAGGAGCACAAAGCCCCCAAAATGCTATATAACTAAAGACTGATACAGAAAAATCACACTGGATTTGCAGAGTAGCATTTAATAAAGTCAGAGCAGGCCATGAAATGCCAGAAGGGGTGCATTCAGTTTGGTTCAGAATATCTCAGAATGATGCTGCAAATGTTATTGTTGTCCCCAGGGTTGCAGTCACAAGAGGACTAGGGAGACTGGAGCGTGAAAAGGAATTGGATAGATAAGAGATGTTCAGTTTAAAGTGTTGATGGATGAGAATGAGATGAAACAGAGACAAAAGGGAATAGATCAGAGAAAATAAATTGGATGGCTGTGATTATCTTTTTCTCATAATGCAAACACCAGGAGATACCTAGAAGTGCTGAGAACCCAGAAGATTGTAACTGGTCCGAGAAATCTATTAAGGAAAAAAAACATGTTCCCTTCTCAGACAAAAATAAACTGTTACATGCTGCTACAAGAGGGACCAGGGGAGAGAGAGGGGGAAAAAAAGAGAAAAAACCCCTGGTATTTAGATGTGTAGGAAGACTATCTCACAAGCAAGTAGCTTAGGTGAGGAATGCATCTTTATACTGTCCTTGGACAAGGCTTCCCTTGGGGGAGTCCTGCTGTGTTGTCCAGCCTGGGGCATCTTTCTGCAGCTCCTGGTGCTGAGTCAGGCTGCAGGTGTGCTGGGAGAGACACAGTGGCTGGGGCAGAAGAGCAGGTGCTGCCCTGGGGGGCTGCCATGGCGTGTGGGTCGTACCTGGCTGATGCTTTGCCCCTTCTCCCAGGGACTGTGTGGCCCTGTGCTTCCTCAACAGCGGCACCAGCTTCGTGGCTGGCTTTGCCATCTTCTCCATCCTGGGCTTCATGGCAGAGGAGCAGGGTGTGCCCATCGCCGAGGTGGCCGAGTCAGGTGAGTGGAGGCCCTGGTGGGATGGGGCTGTGGGGGTGCTGCCTCTTGAGCCCCCAGCGACAGGGGCATGCCTGCAGCTGCAGGTTCCCACCCTTTGCTCTCCGCCTCCAAAAAGCAGGGAGAAATGAGTGCGAATGAGTGCACACTCACGAAACACTGAGATGCAGTGGCGGTGGTTTGAGGCTAATGAAAGCTGCCTCTGGGGGTGAGGGCTGGGGTTAGGCAGCTGCTGTCTCTTGTGGGCAGGGTGCTGAGGTGACTGCGTGGCACATGCCCAGGCTCGTGCTGTGCTCCCTGGGCTCAGAGGCTTCCCCTGGCTCCCAGTCCTTGCAACAGTGAAGCAGCCAGAGGTTGCTGTGTCCCCTTCCCTCCCTTCCTGCTTGTCCTTCACTGCTCCAGGAGCCTGAGTTTCATGCACAGCACAGGTTTTACTGGAGTGAGAGGCTGCATGGCCACAGGCTGTGCCTTGGCTGGGTGGCTGCCTCGGGCACGTCTGAACCAGCTGTGCTGTGCTGTGCTGCTGCCCATTGCCTGCTCTGAAAGCCCTTCTCCCTGCAGGGCCTGGCCTGGCATTCATCGCCTACCCTCGGGCTGTGGTCATGCTGCCCTTCTCCCCACTCTGGGCGTGCTTCTTCTTCCTGATGGTTGTTTTGCTGGGACTGGACAGCCAGGTAAAGCTGCAGGAGCAGAGCAAAAGCCACCGTCTCTTCAGGACAGGCTTCAGCTTGGCTGAGGGGGAGCCAGTGGGGCTGGGTAGCTGGTCAGGATGGGCTGACAGAGGTGGGATCTCTGCTTTTTGCAGTTTGTCTGCGTGGAGAGTCTTGTGACAGCTCTTGTGGACATGTACCCCACCATCTTCCGCAAGAAGAACCGCCGGGAGACCCTCATCCTGCTGGTCTCCATCCTCTCGTATCTGGTTGGGTTGGTGATGCTCACAGAGGTATTTTGGACTCAGACCACCTGCATGGTTCTTGACAGGACAGAGTGCGATCTGGTGGGTGGTGGGGTCTATACTGGGGCTGAGAGCTTGCTGCTGAGTCCCATCCTGCTGCCCTGTGCCTGCAGGAGGCTGCCCTGCCCTCCTCATGCCATTTGCATTCTCCCTTCCAGCCCTTACCCCGTGTGCCAGTAACACACATCCTGATACTTCTCCTGCCAAGACTGATAGCTGGAGCTCTGGACAGCCTATGTTTTGGTTATAAATGTATCTGTACACAAACCAAACCTTTACAGCTGTAGCCTGTTGCATGGGAAGGGGAGTGCCCTTGTCCTTCTCTTTCTTCCTGAATGGAGCGACAGGAATACTTGGTATAAGCAAACTTCTCAGGCCTGAGTGCACCCCTTATCTATTATACTGATATCCTTTGTATTATCCTTGTGATTAATTGCCTGGGAGCTAAACTGTTCTTGTTTAAAACTTTTAACTCTGCCTAGCAATATGTGTGTGTGTGGACTGATGGTGCCAGAATGCTCTTGGCACTTTCTGTTTTCATTTGGGCATGACTTTTGGAAAAGCTGTCTCTGATGTTGTACATGCAACATCACGCCTGTACTTACCCACAGGCCTGTTTTGTAGACAGCCCTGCAGACTTGGGCAGTGAAACAGCCAGGCTGCATGCAGTTATTTCCTTCTGCAAATTGGGACTTTAAAGTAAATCAGAGGGATTGCATGTCTTAAGGGGGTTTCCATCCTCACTTTCAGCTACAAGTGCTGCCTAGGTTTTGTCTTCTCCTGAAACATCCCCACAGTCTCTGGCAGTCAGTTGCCCTCTGCTGTGCTGCCCTGCGTTGAAATGAAGGGTTGCAGAGACTCCCGAGAGCAGCAGGGTGGCTGCGTGTCTCTGTCAGGCCTTGGGCACAAGGGATGTGCCTCTTCTGTAGGCTAAAACCCTGTCCCAGAGAGGGAGATGCCTCCAGCTCTGGGGAAGATACCGAGTTTGTTTCTTGCTCTGGCTCTAGCTCTTTGCCTGATTCCTCTCCCCTCTCTCTCACCTTGCTGCCCACTCGGCCTTTCCCAGGGTGGGATGTATGTCTTCCAGCTCTTTGATTACTATGCTGCCAGTGGCATGTGCCTGCTCTTTGTGGCCATCTTTGAGACTCTCTGCATCGCCTGGGTCTATGGTGAGTATGAACTAGGGGGGTCCCCAGCTCTGGCCTCTCAGGCTCTTGTCTGGTTCATCCTCAAAATGCTGGTCTGTAGCTCAACTTGGTAATTGCTTCGCAGTGCAAGGCAGAATCTAAACCCTTGCTTTGGTGCCCCTGGACTCAGCTGGCAGGGACTTCCTCACAGGAACACCCTGGGGGATCTGCTTGGCAGATATCCCCTGCATGTTCCTATGTGCTCCTGCTTTTGAGACCCCTCTTCCTTGGGGAATTGAAGACGTCAAGAAAATCTTTTCTCCACCTGTGTTTAAAGGGTTCTGAGACTCAAGCATATTTGAGGGCCCTGGGCTGAGGTCCTAGTCTTGGAGAGGATGAGGGGCTGGCCCTGCTGTCCCCCCGAGCTGTTCTGGGGGGGTAGGAAGTTAGTCCAGCACAAAGATTGAAGCTGGCCACACTCCCGAGGAGCTCCCTGACCCAGCTGTTGGCTATGATGAGGCTACTGGAGCCAAACAATGGTGAAGCAGGACCCTGGACACGCAGACCCTGCTGCCTTCCTTCCCTGGTGGCAGTGAGGGCTCCCATCCTTGCTCTCTTCTGCAGGTGCTGAGCGTTTCTACGATAACATTGAAGATATGATCGGCTACCGGCCGTGGCCCATCATCAAATACTGCTGGCTTTTCATCACCCCTGCGGTTTGCATGGTGAGGGCACACAGGAGGAAGAGCTGTGGGGAGGAAGATGGGCAGAGCTGAGTGCCTCTGAGATACAGACACCTACATATACACAGAGAGATGTGCATATGTGTAGGGGGTGTACTATGGGGGCCTTTTGTTATTTGTGCTTGTAGCTTTGGGGGCCAGGTGTGGGGCTCAGCAATGGGGAGAGGGTCAGCTGGGACAGAGGTGTTTGCTGGTGGGACAAGCTCCTTGATGCCATGACCAGTAACCACGGGGGGGGCTGTCCCAGCAAACCCTGTTTAACTGGTGTCCCTTCTGTTGCTGCCCTGAGGTGCTCCTTTTTACCAGGAGTCTCTGTGCAGATGTGTACTCACCGGGAAGACCTCTCTTTGCTCACGGTGTTGATTTTCCCTCTCTTTTTTTCTTGGTCTCTTTCACCTCGCCAGGCAACCTTCCTGTTTTCTTTGATCAAATACACCCCGTTGACGTACAACAAGAAGTATGTGTACCCGTGGTGGGGAGACACGCTGGGCTGGCTGCTGGCCCTCTCCTCCATGGTGTGCATCCCTCTCTGGATTGTCTACAAACTCTCCACCATCAAAGGCTCCCTCAGAGAGGTGAGGTTGGTGCTCTGGCATCAGGGCATGGGCTGTGCTTCGGTGTTGAACTCCAGCCCTGCAGCAGAATCATTTGTGTGTTGCAGGTTGATTAGCCAGGAGCCCAGAATAAATCAATTGAATGAGTTAATTGCTATAACAGACTTGGGTTTTTTAAAGTTCTGCCTTGCTGGAGGGCTGCTCCAAGCTGGCTGCTGCCTCATGGTACCCTTTTTTTATTTCTTCTGTCTCTTCACAAGTACCCACAGGAAAAAGGTCATTAGATGGAGAAGATAAAGATGATCTCCATGCTGCCCTTAAATGAGGCTTGAGGACTTGCTCTGAGAAAGCTCCAGATCCTCTGAGCATTATGGTCAGCTGAGTTTATCAGTCTAAGCTGAGGCCATAGGGTTGGAATGGAGGGGATCACTGGGAATTTGGAGTTCCCTTCACAGTCTTAGTGCCCTGGGTCTGCCCTGCTCCCAGAGTTGGAATCTAGTTGCCCTGGATTACACTGGAGGGGGAGGGAGCTAGAAAACCAGGCCTTGCTCCAGATGAGCATCCCATCCCTGCCACAGCTTATAGTTTCAGGGTGAGGTTCCACAAACAGTCCTGAACCCCCAGGATCTCTCTCATTCCCTGCCTCCTGCAAGTGTTCAGGAATGGATTGTGATAGCAATGGGCCCCTGCCCCCTGTGTCCAGCACAGATGGGGAGGAGTGGGAACAGCTGCAGGGGCTTGGCAAGGCTGCACAGCATGATGTGGTGTGAGAGTAACCCCTTAGGCAGTTGTCCCAGGTAAAGCCAATCCTGTGTGCACAGGCTCTGTGCTGGTGGGGGGCATGGCCTGGAGGTACCTGGCCACCAACCTTCCTTTGAACTGTTCTCTAGCCCTGGCCTGGAGCAAGTGGAGGACAGAGCTTTCCTCTGTCAGCCATGTGTCAGATATCTCATGTGCTCAGTGACATGTGACCTTGCCTTGGTACAAGCAGCTGGAAGATTAGTTTATCCCCTCAGTTTCTGCAGTGCTGACTGTCCTTATTTTGGACATCTCCAGCATCTAGGGATCAGATCTGCAGCTGGGCCTGGCTGGCTGAATGAAACCCATGACTGGCAGGGGAGGGCCCAGATCACCTTTTGTGCTTGCAGCATTGTTTAGTGCCTGTCTTTGCCTTCCAGAGGTTCCGCCAACTCACCTGCCCACTTGAGGACTTGCCTTCCAGGCCGGGCACAGGACAGCCCCTTCCCTCCAGAGCTGGCCTCCTGATGCTGACAGAGCTCGAATCTCACTGCTAGGACCAGTGTGGATCTCCCTCCCTTCCCCCAGGATGGTTTCTATACAGCCTTTGCCACCTGTTGGATAATGCAAGGATTCTTCACTCGCCAAGAAGAGAGGGATTTCTGGGCTGAGCTCCCTTCTCTGGGAGATTTGAAGGGCTGAGGAAGAGGCTGCCATGGAGATGGTCTGTGTGGAATTAGCAATGCACCTTAATTCTCTCCCTGGAGAGAGCTCCGAAGGGGCACATCAAGCACCAGTGTTCCTGAGCATCCCCAGGCTTCTGGTGGGCAGAAAGGAAGGACTGACCCTGGAGTAAAGAGTGTCAGAGTCTCAGAGCTGTGGCTCCAGTGTGGACTTTGGAAGCTTCTCCATTCATTCCATTAAATCTATGTTTTTCCTGACTAGATCTGCTCTGTCTCAGTTTTGTCCCACCGGCATTCCTTGCCAGCAGCATTTTAGGTGAGATGTGTGTCAGTGGAGCTGTGCTGGACATCCAGGTCTGGATCTCCGTGGCACAGTGATATGGGAAGGTGGCCAGAGGAGAGGAAGCTTGGTTAAGGTAGGAAGGAAAACACGGAACAGAGGTTCAGAGGCTCCTGTAAGTGGTAGGCCTGGGGTACCCTGGTGAAGAGTGCAATGCCACCTTCTGCTGGAGCCACTGCCAGCTCTCAGACAGAAATGTCATCTGTCTGATGAGTCACTGGGCTCTTCCTGGGGTCTGGAGGAGCATGTGGATTTGTGTTTTCTTCTTGCAAGTGAGGGATCATGGGAAGCTCTCCCTCGCTTCTGCAGGTCTGTGTGTTTTTCCATGCTGACTACCTTCCAGGTGCTCTGGAGCCAGTCATTTTGGTTTTCCTGTGAATGGAGGAGTGGTGGAAATGGAATCCGCGTGTTATGTCAACAAACAGGGCCCCTCGTTTCCAGGCTGTTTGGGTAAAAAAAAAAAACCAAACTCAAAGAGCTTGTGTTTTAAGTGCTGTCAGCCCCAGCATCCGAGGAGGGCAGCCAGAGGACACGTAACCCTGGGAAGCTGGATGGCTCCCAGGAAACCCTGAGGAAGCTGGAGCCTGGACAGAGCTGAGCCAGCAGCCGGAGGCGCTCAGCTTCCTGAAGCACACAAGGACAGTGGTGGCACCTCGCTACGGCCAAGGCTTCTGCTGCCGCGGGCAGAGGAAGACGCGAATTAAAGCGAATCAGAGCAATCCGCGCCACTAGCCACAAGGTGGCCCCAGGCCCCCAGCCACGGCCTGCGGGCGGGACGGGGTCCCCGCGGGCGGGCCGGGACAGCGGCACCCGCCCGGGGGTCAGCGGCACCCGACCGGGGGACAGCGGCACGGTGACCCGGGGGACGGCGGCACCCGCCCGGGGGACAGCGGCACCCGCCCGGGGGACAGCGGCACGGTGACCCGGGGGACNCAGCGGCACCCGCCCGGGGGACGGCGGCAGCCGCCCGGGGGTCAGCGGCACCCGACCGGGGGACAGCGGCACGGTGACCCGGGGGACGGCGGCACCCGCCCGGGGGACAGCGGCACCCGCCCGGGGGACAGCGGCACGGTGACCCGGGGGACAGCGGCACCCGCCCGGGGCACAGCCGCCCCCGCCCGGGGGACGGCGGCACGCCG